>JAAXNX010000137.1:0-44587 GCA_036491905.1 Folsomia manolachei | reverse complement strand
TCGGGCTAAAAAGTACTGGACCGAATTGTACAATTTGTAACAGATTCTATCGTTTCTGGAGTGCTTGCGCCACATCTCCAACATTTGTGATGTTACTTAGAAAAGATGAGTTTGGCAATTGGGATGTCTTTTCAAAACTTATTTTTATCTTGAGAAGAAACTTAATAAACTTTTTCTAAGAAGCAAGGAAAGTCAAAAGTCGACGAATCAAGCGTACATTGAATTAGTCACTCATTGCAAAATTACTAAGTTGGAATCCATTTCATGCTGAAAAAGAATCAAATGGAAAGATCAAAGGTCGGTCATGGCCATATTATGAAATACAAGAAACACATTTCAAATACTTTTTTTCTCAGACTCGTAATATCACTTTCTATAAGGACTTTGTTGTTTACAGATTCCCAATAGAAGCATCCTACTTAAGTAAACCTTGGCACAAATACCACGAATAGGAAATAATAATTGGTTTTCTGCAAAAGCAAACAGAGCTTTATACAAATCGAAATCTAGCTTCATTAGAAGTTTGTATTTCTGTTCAAATTTTTGATCGACACTCGTTGAATGCCAACTTGACCATGGGCTGTGGTTACTTCTCCAATTTTGGAGGACGACTCGACAAGTAAGCAAAACTGTCGAGGACCATTAAGAATTTGCACTACTCGTAACTTTTCACTGCTCATACATTTTCTATGTCGACTTACCTCAATTCATTCCGCAAAGGAGGGCAAGAGTAGTCCTCATGGAATTCTAATGACAGTTGTTCCTTAATTATTAAACAGTTCCAGGTAGAGAATCTGATAACGAGCAGGGGACGGGTTTTCATTTCTCCGGGTTTACCTTCAACTGTTTAGTTTACATGACATGCTAGGTAACCAGTCTTGGTTCTGTGACCGACATTGACATTTACATTAGTGATTTAACCAATTGCATTATCACCACTTCACAACCTTTCAATTTTCCTTAAAGGTTTTATGGCATAACTAACTACTCAACTAACCCACTAACCCTTCAACAAGCAATGGAATGTCTTCGTTATATTGTTGGAAATGAATACCCAGAAATTGGCCAGCCAGCATTTAAAAGAGAGCCAAAGGAAGGAAATGCCAACACAGCAGAATTATACAAATGTGACTTGATCATTAAAACCTGGAAATGTAGATGACAAGGTAAATAACAAGACCATGCAATTAGGCAGTACAAGCAAGTTATATGAATTAACTGGAGAATGGAAATTCACTGTTTATTCATTAGAATGTTTGACTGATGAAGCTCAGAGGCACTAATTTAGTGGTGTGGTTGGTTTATTTAAGTTTTTTCTTTCCTTCTGATGCTTGTCAGCAAAATAGGAATTTTCAATGGCACAAATTGAATGTTTGTCGTCAATTCTTGGAAATTCCCTCCTGGTTAAATTATTTTCCAAGTAAATACCCAACCAAAATATTCTTAAACCAGGTCTTTTGAGTGTAATTGTGTGTGGATGGGTAATGTCCTACGTGAACAAGTTGTGGCTGTTGGTGGAGGGGTGTGCATGTAAGATGATAGACCAAAACAGGTGCCAAAAGAAAGTCTAGGGAGCATTTTGATATCCTATTTGGATAGGAGGATCCAATTAGTTGCCAGGTATAAAATGACACCTTCGGGATTTCCTTGCCAGTTGTGATTTTAGTTTTCTTTCGACCACCAAAAAAGCAAAGATTTTCCAGTTCCTGGAAACAGTTTCGTCTACTAGTTCGGCTGTAGTGGGTGGAAAAAGAAAATCCAGCAAGACGGAAAGAGCCCGTTATCGAGAAGAGCATTATCCATTTTATTTCATCGCTCGTACAGATATGTACCTTATTCACCACTGCCACCAAAAAACTGCCACTTCCTCCCAGTTTCAAGTCCTCTTGGAGTAACAGCGCGTGCCTTACCGAGGACTGATGATGATGCCTTTTGTACTTTTCTAACTTTAAACGAGGCACGGAGAAGGTAAAGTTTTCAAGAAGGCAGTAACGAATGGTGTATTATGTTAAGTCTACTAGAAAAGTAAGGTGTGTGTTGCTTTGCTGGCCACCATAAGTGAGTTTGCATCACATTCGAATTTTTGCTCTTCAACCACATCCAAGCAGATCTGGATAGATTTTTTGTGCATCCCTCCAGAAAAAGAGAAAGGTTGGAAAAGTGGTAAAAGTTCCAACTTGGAGAAGAAACAAGAAAAGACAAAAAAAAGGAAGCGTGCGGATGGATGATGGGAGAAGAACGAAATAAAATCAGGAAGGCAACCTCAATGCCCAGTTGAGTCTGCAGAATATCTGTGAGAATAATGGGAATGGCACAGGCAGGGCGTACCTTCATCTTCATGATCAATAGAAGCTTTACTGGTCTGGCGTGGCGTTGCGTTGTGTGCTTGTTTGTGTATGAGTATGATGAATCGTCATTCTTCGGATGAGTTATCTGCAAACAAAGTTTGAAATCTATCTCGTGGTGTGTCATGTTAGCTTGTTATCAGATGAGAGAAATGTGGATCCCTGTGACTGGCTTACTAACTGATTCTTCTTCTTCCAAACTCATTCCACATCCCAACAGTCTTATTGTTAATAACTTTACTTTTATTCTATGGCTCAACTCCTCAATAGAAAGGTCACTGACTACTAGTAAATGTACTTGAGTCGTGATTTTGTGGAAGCTTTTATTAGGAATGGCAATCCAATAGAATTAGGAGAGTCTTGTGGTTGGAGATTACTTAGACAAGAGTTGGTCATATAAGAAAGAAACTCATCCACGTACAGGTAGGTGCCTAGAGGATTCAATCTACTAACCTAGAGGTACAGTGAAACAACTAATAAGCAAGTATTATGGTTACCATGTAGCCGTGCTGAGCTGTAGATTGGACCAATGTCAGTGTGATACTTTCCGGCTCATGAAAGCCCATTTAATCCAGGTCTAATCAATTGATCTGGCCATTCCGCTCAGATTAAATCGTTAGAGGATTGGCCACGTCCGCGTTTTAAATTCTCTCGTTAGCATAATGTCTTGGATTCAGATTCATACTCGAAATATCTTGGCATTGATCCACATCTGTAAATGTCATTCTCTTATAGGGAAGTACTCACATTAACGAATAACCACAACGTACAACGAGATTTTATTATATTATCCCACGCTATTAACCAACTCACTAAAGCCAACTAGCTAGAATATCTTATAATAAACTATGTATAAGCAAAACTAAACTGAGCTCTAAACTACCTCTGAATGTCCCACTCTAGTAGCTAAGGCGTTGCGCCTCTTTATTCTCCTCCAGTAAAGTAAAATTACTTTACAGGAGCAAGAGTTAGTGGAGAACGACGTAGGACGAGTGAGAGAAAGAAGTAGAGTGCAAAACTCAAGAACAGAAAATGGGTTGATATTGAACATCGTAGAGGAAAAAGAAAAATTCTTAAAATTGCTTTAGCTCCCATCATCTCGTCCTCTTCTGTTCTTTCCTCTATTCCAAGGATGCTCTTCTGTTTCTTCCTTTTTACTCTGAATACGGTGGAGAAAGTAGAGATTTTTTGGAGGATATGCCAACAAACGAAAGGACTTTAAGCCATTGCTTCATTTTTGCAATTCCACGGAGAACTACTTGGTTAGGGACGAACCCAGGTCGAATAACTGGGCTTGTTGGTAAACATTGCATGTTTCTTTCAAACCATCTTCAAATCACCCCGTCCTTAACTGAGGATGCGTTTGATTGGTAACAATTTGTACAAGTTGAGTTTGCTGCTTTTTTATATGTTTGGTATCCGCGAGGGAAGGCAAATGGTTGGGTGAGACTGACACCTGATTTTTCTTTTGTCGACCAGGAATCTGTTTCCAAATCAGATTTATCTCGCTTGGTTAACGAGAAGAATGCGGAAACTTTTCCTATTACTCTGCCATCCATGTTATTTCCTAGCGTTGTTGCTGCTTGTCTACTTTTTACATGTTTACGAGAATGGAGGATGCGGTGGTTACATTATTTTTGAAGTTTTGGAAAGTCAGAAGAGGTATTATGATTGTAGCATCTTCTAATTAAAAGTTATCGCTTGTTTTATTAAAGCAAAATATTGCTGTATTCGCACCTTTTGTCCTGACCAAGGACAAACCAACTAATTAATCCTTAATTTGGCTTGGGTTACTATATTTTACCTTGCTTTTCCATTCCTTTACACAATCATTTTAAGAGAATGTGCCTGGCCCGATTTATTCATGCAGATTCCTCGTTTTTCTTTTGCCAGGAAAGATCAAAAGGCAAAGGAAACATGTTTTATAATCCATTCACTCACAATGATAAGATAAGTTGGATAAAAGGGCTGGCTAAGTTGGTTGGATGGATGGTTTGCTTTACTTGCCTTGTTGTAGAATATCCAGTTCCTTGCACTGGTTGATAAATGAGTTGTTGTAACTAATGGGCTGAACTTGCTTGGAGAGAGACAAAAGCTTTGAAGTTACTGGTTGGAGTCATGCTATGTATGTTTTATGTCTCAACTCACGTAAATTAGGTGTCTTCCTTAGGTGTCAACTGCTTTTCTCTATGAGAAGAAGATGAAGTGATGGCCTCCAGTTTAGGAAAGAGATGGCCCTTTGTAAGAACTAAGAAGAAAGACCCGTCCCCCGCTCAAGGAGTCAAATGAACTCGCACACCAGCAACTGCAAGGGAAGCTAATAAACAAACTTGCTGGGAATAACAATGCTTTTCTGCTTAAATATTGTGAAATTCCCGAAAAGCTCGGTACGTCTTACACTAAACAGACTCTGCAGTTACACGTCTTAAAATACGCATCAACTATAGATTCATTTTGCGCTATGCAGCAGAAAGTAAATGTTCTCTTTTACTTCTTGGTTGGATTGTAGTGCCATCATCAGATACGCTACAGCAAGCAGGAGAAGATTGAAGACGACCTTTGGGAGTAGGCTACGAAATACGCGCATTTGTAGCTGACAATGACCAAGACGTGGGGCACAGAAGATCGACCATTTCTCTGAGATTTAGAAAAAGTCCAATTTGCAGACAAGGAGCTGAACATGGGCCAAAAACAGCCTTCCTTACGTTAGTCAGCAAGGGATTCACTCGCAGCCCAGGAAAAATTAATCTAAAAGTCACCTTAGAAGACCGTGTACCAAGGAAGGAGATCAGGTCCAAATCTCAAACATAACCAGGAAATCCGTCAAAAATATTAAGGTAAAAAAATGAGCAAAGTGGGACAATTGCTTGCATTCCTTTTGGTTTGCTCCAATTTTATCTACACGCTGAGCACGTAGCACGTAATAATATTCCGAGGGCAATCTAATGAATAATTATGCTCCCGTTCAGAAAAAGTCTTACTTTTCTTTTTGTGACATTTACTCATTCACCCCATTCTGAGATTTAGTACAGTCTGCATAGTCCCCAGTCCCCGTTGGGGTCAACTAGCTGTATAAGAGACCAACTCCTGCAAGTGAGTGTCGTGTCATTTAGTCGTACAATAAAAAAGCAAGGAATTTATTTGTGTAAAGCAGTGTGAGCCAGATTACGGGTTGTTGAATTCCTCTTCCTTGACGGACGGAACAGTAAACTAGAGAAAGCATTTCGTATCACGCCCTTGTCATGCAATTACTTAAGCCATAGTGCATTGCATATTTGTATGGATTGCAGTAGAACAACAGGGCTAATAACAAAACAAAAGAAAATCCCTGCTGCTCATATTCATGTAGTTTATATGACTCTGTTGTTATCCTGGTGATTGTTCCTATTGCACCCGGTCCTGCCCGCAAATACCAGTTGTCGAGCCAATTCATCAACACCACTTTATTCTTATCGTAACATGCTGTAAATTAGGAGAGGGCTGTAGTTAGATGTGAAAGGTCATGATATTTCTCACTCATAAGCTTTTACTACTAGTTGTATAATATGCGATTTTGCGATATGATTTTCTTTCAGGCTATGGTTATTATTCTGCAGCGCAGTAAGTTATCATTTACACTCGTTCCTGTCTTGGTAAAATAGTCATAACGTATAATATGTGTGGCACAAATTGCACATGTTTTTGTTGGAATTACACCAACAATTACAATACAACTCGTTCAATGGTCAGCTTTAGCACACCTCTGAAACAAAAATAAGTTGTACAACCCCCGGAGCGTCTTGCAAAAAATATTATACAATTCTTGGACAAATGTGGGTTATTTCTTAAATCTTTAAATTATTTGCAAATTATTCAAGGATTTGTACGTCCTTGCAGATTACTTTCTCCACAGCACGGGATAATGTGTCAAATTGTGTACAAACGGCCAGGATGTAAAGTCATCTTGATAACGTAATAACATGTGTATAACAGCAACCTCAAACTGAGCCCGAATTGAATAGTTGAGCCAGCAAAACATAAATTTTAGTCCCGTTAAAAGACGGGGAGATTATATTTTTGCCATCTATCAAATATTCAATTATTCAAATGTCACACTTAAATCCTTTATGCTTGCACAAGACATCGAGATAAAGGATTTACATGAGAATTGGACCATAAGCCTCTTCATATACTACAACCAACCAACACCCGCACCATACGAAACTCTGTGATGTTATCTGTGGCTCTTCTTCCCCTTCTCTTACTCCTTACGTGACTTTATTTTACTCTTTTGCTGAGTTAGGAAAACACACAAAACCTCACCTGCAAAACTTCATCAACTTTTGCATGGCTTCCTTGAATTCATTTTGCCCTGACCTAATGGTTTTTCAAACTTTCTCCACTTTCTCTCACCTCACACTCTCCGTCATTCTCTGGCTTTCTCCATCAAGTGCAGGAAGGAGCAAGACGTGGAATTGGCTTCGTCTAGCTTGCTTGAGCCGAGTGGTGCTATACAGGTAATTTCAATGACGCCTTGAGTTTTGGGCGAGGTAGCATTCATTCCCTGTCAAACTCAATCCGGGAAGTTACTTGCAGGCTGACCTTCCTTCCGGCTCCTTCCTTCAATCCAGGTAACATTTGACATTGGCACTAATCTCGCTGAGCTCGAGCTGGCTTGGGAAAGCTGAAATGTCAAATTAAATTTGTCTTCTTTTGTTCTAAACTCATAAACTCCCACAGGTCTAGGTAATTATAGACGCTGCCAGCAGTTTGGAAAGCAGTGCACAACCGTTACCTTTATATCTCCACTTTTACAACAAAAACATCATATTTTACGACTTTCTCTCCGAGTCCCTTGTGATGATGCAACTACTAAAACTAAAACCATATACATGACACCAGACAGCAACCTATTTAGCAACCTATTACATTTCTAAACTACTTACCTCGCTTCTTTCTTCTTTCTGGGAGAGTAAGGGAAAGAGGAAAAGTAATAAACTCAAATCTAGGGACCAATTCAATCCCAGCATGAGCAGGGTAAAAGATGACGACGGAAATATAATTTTTTGCAGATTTCATGATATTCAAGCAAAGTTTGAGTGAAATTGACAATTGAACCGAGTCAACTTGGTTGAATGGGTGGAACGACGACGGTAAATCCCACAACATCAGATAAATGCTCAGAATAGATGAGACCACAAGATTTTGGTTTCGTTCTCTCAATTTTCTTCCATCTTAACTTCACTCTTGTAACACTCACTCACTATATTATTTCCTGTAAGAATCCCAGAACCGGAATCTCATTAACTTTACCAGCTCCAACATGAATGGTTGACTTTATGGACAATAGCGGATTAATGGCACGTTCAACCTTTGGGAATTGTCACGTTTACAATTGCTCCAACAGTAATTTTACCTCGTGGGCTTATCATTATTACTTTATTTCCTGAACATGAAAATTTCACAGAAATATAACAACCTTTCTCTAGCTGATATTTTTGTACAAGTGTATGTTTTGCTGTATTGCATAAATATTAGTGGAGCACAGGATGGTTCGTATCCAATCAGTTTTTACAAAGCACCTTTTCATTTACGACATTAAAGTTGTATTGCATCCTCCCACACCTCATCATGCTCGGATGGAAACCAGTTGAAGCAACAGCACCAGCACCACACCACTCACATTAACAAATACTCCGTAAAAGTTAATGGATGAAGGAGAGATTCATTTTACAAGGTTGGAAGACTGGCTTCTGGTTGAATTGCATGAAGTCATTGTTGGTGTTCAGTGGGTTGGAGAATGAAGAGTTGATGTGGTGTTGGGCCTCCGACGACTCCTGACGAGACAACGAGGGAGAAAGGATGAGAGTTAATAGGAGAAAGCTTTCAGTCCAATTAAAATGGTTGGGGTGCAGTTGGCTGGCTTGTTGCTCTGTGTGTGGATTAGTGTGGGTTGCATCGTCTTAAATTAAATTCCTTTCCTTCTTTTACATCGACCTTCATGGAACAACCTGAAAATTGAAAATATGTTTGAGAAGGTGAGCTCCGTTTGGGAGAGAGTTTTGTTCTCGGAGAAGAAATTAAATCATTAAATCACATACTTGGAACCTAGTTCACATTGCAGTTCTGGAACAAAGGAGTGAGGATTTGCGCATTCATCTGCTTTTCCACAGATTGGGTATCCTATTATTGGATTAGGTGAAAAGTAAGGGAATCTATCCATTTTTCAATGTAAATTTGGCATAAAGTGTTAAAATTCCAACATACGATGGCCTTTAGGTACCCAGAGGTATTCCGAGGGTGGGCAATCATGAAGTGGTTTAAATAGCTGGACAATAAAATTGCAGATGTTACACAAATTACTTTATGATGTTGCCTTCATTTGTTTCCTTACTCTCTCGCAGCGTCCCTTGTACAATGCCCATTGGTACTTTAGAGAATATTTTGGAGGGGGTCTGCACAAATTTCTTTCACACGCCGGTCGTCCAAACTGGTCTGCTACGAGCCACTCGGATTCAGGGCAGTGGCCCTGATGGGTACATTAAAAAAGGCAAATTTCGTTACATTTATTACCCGTAAATCAGATAATTTCCATGTGACACACTTGCCATAATTTACTGCCAACAATGGTGTGTAAAGAAAGTCAAACTACGCCCAACTTAACTCTTAACTTTTCTGCGACTTACTCCTCGCAAAAAGTCGGTATGAGTTGGGTAACAGAGCATAAATATGTAATAGGCACCCCTGGAGCAGTCACAGAGACCAAGGCATAAGTGTGTATGTGTCCTGCCATGCTCGCCTGTCTCAACAACAGTTTAGGCATATGTTAAAGTCAGAAAAATGATAAAGTTGTCATGTTGTGGGTTAGTTGGTGAAACCGGGGGGATACAAAATTTGTCTCGTGTTCAAATTAAACAAATCATGTCCTGTCAATTCAGTTTACTCTAGGTAACATTTGAGACTTTTCTCCTTTGTGGTTTTATACACTCCACGCCACCACCAAACTCGGCTCGTGGACCTTTCCCCAATTTCCTTTAAAGTGAGTGATTTGCGGAAAGTGAGTTGTGTCCATATGTGCCCGACAGAAATGAAGTCAAACGAACAAGTTAAGTAAGCAAGGTAGGGTAACTGGGCTACTATTTACAACCAGACTATAGCCTGCATGGCCTACTTTGAGGACTCACTTTTACTTTGACTCTGAGCATAATATAACAAGGAACTGGTGTCGGGTACAAATACAAAGTTCTAAAAAATCAGCCTTTCCCTACACTCACACACAGGCGTTTAAAATAGAAAAAAACAGAGTTGGTTGGTTTGATGCTTCCCAATCTGCTCTTTACGTCCAAGTTTTCTCTTATTTTTTTGCTTTTTCTTCGTTCAAAAGTTGAGAAGAAAAGAAAAGTTCTCGGAAGGGAGGAGAGTCGTGGTCGTGGCAGAACAGGAGACAGGGCAGGGCAATCTGTAATAGCCTTGAAAAGAAGAATAACTGAGAAATTACTCCAAGCCAGGAAGTCGACTAGCATCTGTTCTGTCACCATAATTTTTTAGACTACTGCTGCTACCCTACCAATTTATGAAGGGATCTTAAAGTTCATACGTTTGTAATTTTCTCGGGAGTCGATCTTCCATAAACTGCGACATGTGTTCCTGTTCTGTTTTACCATTTACTGGCTAAGTATAAAAGAAATTTCCTTGTTTCCTATGTATCTGCTGGCTTGCTTGGTAGTATATGTCTCTCCTCTGTTTCTTCGACCCCTTCATTGTTTGATGTTTCATGTTCGCAGAAGTTGTCTAAGTGGAAAAGTAGTTGTGAGCAGGCAGTGAAGAAGAAATAAGAGGCAGTTGCAAGGAGAAGACAGCATTGTGAATATATTCAACTAGACAAACTTGCTTGCAAAGACTTCATTAAGCTTTCGTGATATTTCCAACTTGTGACAAATTAATGAGCAAAATTTGCATGAATATGTAATTTTAATTCAAGAGAAAGTTCGATGTGCATGGAACTCACAATTACCGACGCCTCACAAACTAACCAGACTACTAACAACTTTTCCTAACAAGATGTTCTCATCATTTCACTTATTAGTATTAGCTGGAAGAAGAAATGTTGCGATTAAGAATGTTCTTGCTGTTCAAAATCTTGAAGTGTGATGCAAACGATAATTTGGTTGCATATAATGAAACAAAAAACTAGAATCTGTTAGTTGACTAGACTAATTGATTCGAGTAAGTCTCTCGTCGTGGGAAATAATTAATAAAAGACTGTGGTTGGCATATATTTCCAGACCTTAAACGTACCTGTTCATAAGCGTAGAAGCATTCGTTATAAACGCTGGAGTAGATAAGGGATTTGCACTCGATATCATAGTTGCCTGCATTTTGATAATTAAAGATTAAGTCAAGAAATACTTTGCCAAAATAATGAAGTCAACTAAAAATGCCTTACAATCACATTCCCCATAGACGGGGTCATTGGGAAGTGAATAAAAGATCATATGGTTTCCACAAGGGCCTTTTTGTCCGGTTTTATAACAGAGCTGCAGATTATAAAATTAATTCCGTGAAATTTTACTATCCAGACTTCACCATAATTATTTTTTTACCTTGGTTTTATTATCATAACGGGCACTCCACATTTCATAAGCGCTTTTACCCTCCATCTCAGGGCATAGCGTAGCTCTGGAAAGAAATAATAGACCGTAATCAATAAAATTAAACATTTAAATGGGTGTGTTTCTTCCCATTCACCGCTCTTGGCTGAAACATTAGAGCAACAAGGACAATAATCTGGAGAATTATTTGGAGTCTAGGTCCTAAATATGCTAATACATGTCATACCCGTGCTTGCATACTTACTCATGACTACAAAAACATATGGATGTGACTACCATACTTGAAACAATGTATCATTCCGAAACTGTTGCAAAGTTATATATGATCTCTAACGTCGCCAAAATCGTGTTATAACGAGTCGGTGAAAATGTAATTTGGACAGTCTTTTCTAGTTCATGCACTCATTTCATTGGGCAACCACTAAAACATTTCTCGTTTCCATTCCCGATTTCTCGTGACCACTGTCTCAGCCATGGTACCACAAACAATCCATCCAATCCCAACAAAGACGACGAGAGCTTACAAAACACAAACAGCACTTGTGATCCAAACCTCCTCAGACTTGGACCTCACTTGTGGACTCATAGAAGTGGAATTGAGTTTATGAAATGAAAACTTGATCTATTTAATAGAAACCCACGAACATGCTTCAGAGAAGAAGAGAACACACTCATTGCACGATGTAAACTACTGGTGCCTGGCCATCCATGAGTGGTTACTGATACGATGGTCGGCATGGTTGGATATAAGGAAAGGAAGGAAATAATGTTTCCAAAACTCTAGGAAAACTAGAAAGAAGACTGACTCAGTTTCCAACAGACTTAAAAAAATTGTTTTCCAGATTTTGGCTTTGGTCTACTTTAACCCGTCAACGAAGAAATATGTAGTTTCTCTGAAACTTGTGACTTACTTGGTTTTTGCAGCTTCCTTCGATGATGCCGATAGCATTCCAGCTCCGAGTGTATCTTTCAAGGAGAATGCAAACAGGACCAAACAAATGGTGAACCAATTCGACGAAGCCATTTTGATAGAATGAATTCAAAAGAAGTGGAATGACCCAACCTATCAACTATCCTATGCATTTATCTGTCTAATGAACCACAGCCGTATTTTAAGCGTACCCTTGGCACAAATGCTAGCTCAAACTTTTTTCTTGGCCCAACCAAACTAACTCTCTTCTTCTCTTGTGCTCTAAGAGATTTTCTCAATAAATAATTCACCTCATGACCGACTGTTATTATTATGGCATAAAGTAAGGGAATAGAATAACCAACTCAAGACGCTAATGCACATCACTTCCTACTGTAGTAGCCATCCTCACTCTCTACATCTTTCGGCCATCCCATCACTTTTATGCTGAATTTATAGCCATCCAACCAAACTACGTGTATAAGACAACTTCACTTTTTCACAATTTTGCATTACAGATGCTCCGCATATATGAATAATATTCCTCTGTGTATAAATATGTTGCCTTACTTTGCCATTTTATCCTCAGTTCTACTATAAACATTGCGATTTATATTGATTTTATTATGAGACCGTTCTGTGATAATACAGACAAGTAAAAAGATTTCTAAGTGTTAAAACAATAAACATAAAACCATTCAAAGTTATGTTAGCTGGTTGGAATTTAATGTTTTAAATGCGACTGTCATTTACGAATTACTGTATTAATGAATGATTAAAGGATACACTAGACAACCGGTAGTGTGGTGGGCAGATGAATGTCCATAATTCAATTACGCCTGCAGCAAAACAAGTTCAAGTTCAACTCTCACTTTCGATTTTTATGTCACTCGTTCCCAATCAGGCAATAAATGAATGAAAGAGAGATTAGCCAACTATACTCGTATTTATTTGGCATTTGGTTTGTTTGTGTGAAAGAGAGACCATTCAAGTCAACGAGCTAAAATAGTCGGCTTACACAGCTCACCAATTACGATCACAATTAATCCTACGATTTACTGCACTTGCCAAAAACAAACAAGCAATCCTGCTCTGCCACTCTAAATCCTTTCATTCAACTATCCATCCATCCCATGTAGTCAGGCACATGTAGGCAAGAGTAATTTGACAATCAGGTAGTTGGCAAAATAAAATTTTAATATATTGGCTACATTTTCATAGTGATGACACTTCAATTCATTTCAGGTATATCCTTCTACTTCCTGGTTACACTTTAAGCTCTATTCTACCAACTACTTTGTATATAAACTTTTGCTTTGACTGGGGTGAAGTGGAGCAGAAGTGTCATTCTGCATAGCTCTGAATTATTTGTGATAACTCGTGCGAAAGGCTGATAGTTTACTTTAACTTAACGTAGCAATAGACCCTCCACTAAAACATTAATCATGCCACTTTTCCCTTCGTTTCATGGAATAAATCTGTCCATTCCTCTGCTGTATGGTGTTGGATTCAGTTGGTTACTGTATGCATATTATGTTGCAGAACAGGTTCAGGTGCCTGACTCCAGACGGAACTTTATACGTGGGCATAATTAGAATTAGAAGAGAACAAGCTAGCTCCCCCAGCTCCATTTGATTTGTATCCTGGCCAAGCCTCCATCCATCTGAGTTGACTGAAATCCATCCAACTTTCTCTGATGTTCGAAGCGTAACGGAGTGATATTGTATTACTTGGAACAGAATAGAATATCTGTAAAAGAATAACCTTTGGGCCGTGGTAGGCTCTACAAATTACTGGAATAGAATGAGCTAGGTTGACTTGACGTTGACACCGATGAGGGAGGACGACATAAGTCAACTGCCATTTCATTTCAATAACAAATCTTGGTTTTAGTTTAGCCTTCCGAGTTGAGCTGAGCTGGCAAGAAAGAGTTTTAGTCCGTGTGGAAGGTTTGGTTTATTGTTGAGTTGAGAGACAAGAAATCACATCAGGGCAAGTAATAAGAGAATACAAAGTGTGATGGGAATATAGTCAGAATTTGAAATAGAAAAACAACCAGCCATGACCAGGGAAGTGAAAAGGAAATGAATCAGTCGAGAGGAAGACAAAAGACCTTCGGATGATGATGATGACAACATATGTGGTGCACCAGGAAACTCTATTTCGAGGCTGAGAGAGAAGTTCTTTGATCATTCAATTAACAGCACCGTTTCTTACACACAAACTTATCAACTATGACGGCAAGGCAGACTAGTTTTCGTCCAAACTCTTGCGAATCGTTCCATTTTGTAGTCGTTCTCTGCTAAACCATGCACAGAACGGGATAGAAATGCTGAACAAAGTAAAGTAAAGCAAAGCATGCACTTGACTCTGCTTTCTCTCTCTTGTACCAAAACAACCAACAAACCAACCAGTCAACAATAAAGCAGTTTGAGTCGACAAGTTTTATATTTTATATCGTCCTATTATTTCCTTCATATTATAAGAGGATAATAGAAGGAATAGTAGGAAGGAATCATAAGCTGTTTACAGTCAACTTCTTATACACTTTCTTACACTTGACTGGACTTTGGGTATAAGCACAATGTGTGAGTTGGTAGTGGTACATTTGTACGTATCATAATTCAAACCATGATAAATTCGACTTGCTTTGTGGAAAGTTGGTGGTAGAAACTGATGAGTTGGGGGCTACATTTCCACTTTCTTACCGCCTGTCCTCATATATCACTCCGAGAATAAGAAAACTTTGGAAAGCATGTACGGACGAAATTTGGAGGAATGGACTGAGCTACTACAACTACTGCACTAGTCGAGTTATTTTATTACAAGAAGCATATGCAGTGTATGACACAGTCAACCGTACACAATGGAAAATAAACAGAGCAGAAATTAATATGGAATAGATGGGACAAAATAAAAGCCTAGCTTCCCAACAAGTTGGTATTAGTTTGTGTAGGATTGCTCCCAAGTAAGAATAAAAGGCGACACAATTACTTATGTCATCTCAATTTGCTGAGTACGGCCAAGGAAGTGTTTGCTGCCCCACTCCATTTCCTTCCAAGTCCTAGAATATATTATGCTGAACTTACTCTGAATACATGGAGAATGTGTAAGGTAGGAATAAGTGGCGACGTAATTTCTTAACCACGATTAGGAATTGATTAGATTCATCAAGGATCTCATTTTCAAGGAAATTTGAATTTTGGAGTGAATCCCCTCATCCTAAAGTCGTATTATTTCTCATTCAAAATTGAATTTGTCTATCTGCTGACATAGCCCAGTCGTTCTGCACACTCCACTCCAGAGCTCAGCCTGGTTTTGCTTTGCATACTTAATACCCAGAAAAGGAGAGATGAGATGGGCACTTTAGCAAATCATACCAAACTTGTTGAAATAGAAATACAAATTTATCCACCAAGTGGATATTCACGGGAAGGCAGGCAGCAGCTGGGACAAGCTAAAACCATCCCATCCTCTTTTTGCCTCTGCTTAACAAACTGAGAAAATAACTTGATAAGTCTAAACCAAACCAAGAAGATACAGATAGGACGGCATCCTGCATAATGGCATTTCAGTACAAGTGTCCCATGATGGAAACGGGGGTTGATTGTTCTCTGTAAAAATAAATTCTCATTTCTTGTCTTCCTCTCATCTCTTTTCCAAAGAAGTTTCAACCAATTCAATTCCATCCGTCTGACAAATGGAGGAGTTTCGAATGCCGAGTGCTAGCTGGCTGCTGTTGCTACTGGGTCGGTTGTCGTCGCCTGGTGCAGGATATGGATTTGCAAATGGGAACGGCAAAAGAAGAGTTGTGTCTTGTATAGCAATGTTGATATGTATTGGATTGGATTGCCAAATTCCAACATGGATAGAAAAATGTTATCTATTACAAAGTGTAATGAATGGGGGGCAGCAGCCGGATACAGGCTGGAGTAGGTAGTGGACATTTATTTTGTCGTGGTGGCGGTGGCATGGTGTCATCTAATACTAAGCTATTCTCATGGGCTTACTAAATTTCATATACATTTTCTATCTCTCCTTAACTCATCCTCTTTTGTTGACTGTAACGGCGCATTTCATTCTGACATAAAAGTTATATTAAGGGTACGAGAACTTAAAAAAATAAGCTACTTGAATTCTTTGCATAACTCTGTTCCCACTTGCACTCTCATTTCAATATCTCAAAGTCGAGGAACTGAGTTTTGGTATGAGATGCATAGTTAAGTTCAGTTATTTGTTCAACTCTGCACATTATCTTTGCCACAGGCCAGTAGTCATTTGAAGGAAGGAGCTCAAGAAAAAAATAAAGAATGAGCAAAGAAAGGAACAAAGCTTATGAGCAAATATTTCACAATTTATCCATCCAATAGTTGAAAGGATGGGTTGGCATTTTCGCTTTAAAATGTGAGACAAAAAGTTGGTAGTGACAGTCATGATGTGATGAAACAGCGGCGTGTAGGCAGAGTTCACACACATGAAAATCCAAAATTCACTTTCGGTGGTCGACAGGGTTTGGTTAGCTGCTGGGTTGTAAATCTCATTTCATTGTAAATTCTGTTGTAGTACCAACAGAACGGAATGGGGCTTCAACCTCTGTTTTGTTCCATGAATCTGCTGACGCTGTTTTGTTGTTAGTTGCCACAGTATGTGGGGTTGTGTTATGTGTTGACGGTGTATAAAGTGAGGACATTTAACCAGTTGATGCGTATAAATAAGCTCCGTTCATTATCCCAGCTTATTCACGTCCCCTGGTCTCTGTTTGTCACAGAGTTATAAAATCGATTTTATTATTTTAGTGGCTCATCTGGGAGCTTTGTTCAGGACAAAGCTATTCACTTCTTCCATCCAACTGGTTTGCTATTGCTTCTCTTCACATCCGCTCCAAAAACCAACCTCGGGCAGAAGCTTCACAGCCATTCCGTGGTGGTGTTAAGTTTGATTTAACATCCCGTAAAATTTTAAATTTGCAGCAGCATCCTACCCGTTACTTGTTCCATTTCTTGTTATCCTGTCCTGCTCCGTGCCTCGCATTCTCAACACCAGTCGTAATTGGGAGGTTGGTTTGAACCAAAACCATTTTTTAAAACATCCGTCCAACAACGGAACTGGATTATGAAATGGGTCCTCACACTCGGGTATCTCGCTCTTCCTTCCTTTTTCTATTACTCCGAGCACCCCGAATTTTAATTGTATTTGTGCAACTAACTCATTTACATTTTCACCCAACAACCAAACTAAACGAGGCACGGGTAGAAAAGTGTTTTCATTGCAATCTACCTAAAGCGATTAATGAGATTTAAAAGATTCCATGCGATGAAATAACTTTTAATAGTATTGCCCATACGGTAAATAGATGCTCTGTGACTAAATAAATATATGCAATCTCTCCCTCGTTTAGCTATCTATGTTCATGAATGCCCTGGAAAGGTGAACTGTTGAAAATTGAAGAGATAAACTCAATGCGAGTGATTTCCAAAGGAAGAACTAAAATCCAATCCAGATTCACAGATACATCCAGATAGAAGAGAGAGAGACGAGGATGTGGATGAGGTAAACCGAAAAGGTTAAATCTGCTGTCGAGAGCAGATGATACTCACACAGTGGCCAGTTCCTTGAATTGCGTGGCATTGTCCTCATCGGCAACTTCGGTGTGTAAAATATAGAAAAGGGAAATGAGCATTGCATTAATTGAATGTGAAAGGGATGGTTGTAAGAGCTATGCCACAAATGTTTAAATTAAGCATTAAATGGAATCACACAGGCTGCTGCTAGTTTAGTTCCACTCCCTCTCTTTGTACAAGAGATTTCAAACTACTCATGCCACTGTCTTGGACTCTTTCGGGTATTATTGAGCATTACTACTAACAAACCATAAGTAAAGCTCTTTTGGCAATTTGAAAATGATGAAAATGATCTCTGGTGGATTTCTTCCAATGCTCATTTCCACGCTCAACGAGCCAAAGAATGAGCCAGCTACGCAGGCAGTTGCCATTGATGCAATGAGTCTGAGGACCCTTTACTTTCCTTGTTCTAAAATGATGTTGGGTTTGAAAACTGGTTGGTTGGTTGGACAGCGTTCCGGCTGACTTGAAGGAGAGCATCTGGTGCCACAAGGAAAGACAGGAGAGAGAGAGAAAGGGCTTCCACACTTTCAATTTGCTGTCCCACTCCTACAACATCCAATCCAACATCCACTAGTAGATTGGTCATAGTCCGTTGCTACCTTGGACCACGGTGGATCTGCAGACTTACGCAGAATGGTAGGAGAGAAAGGAAGACAAGAGGGAAACAGTAAATTTACTTCCTTGTTGTGGGAGTGCATGAGTAAACCTATATCCGGGTGGAGCTCTTGAGTTTTTGGCTGCTGAGTTATGGGACGACGACGCTTGCTTTCCTTTCTCTTTTCTTGGTCTAGCCTCCAGCTTTGGCCGGACCTCGATGATTTAGATTCCTTGGACAATGGGAGAGGCAAAGCAATGGTAAAAATGGTAATGGAATTGAATTGGCGACTGGTAAAAGTGGACTAGGAGCCGTATATCTTTCAAGAGTTTAGTGTTTATGTCCATTGTAGTGTTTGTCTGTATTGGAGGATGGAATGGAATGGATCTTCAGGACATGAATCCACATTGGTTGTTCAATTCAATGGAGAGAATTTGTTCTCGCAATAACATCTAACACTGCACTCGAATTTACCGCACATGAACGAAGGGACACTTTCTTAATACCCGACACTTTCTCTTGTGCTTTCTCTGTTCCTGTATCGGGAAGGAAGATGTAAAAAGGACTTTCCAGTTCATAAAATTTGCTTCCATGCACAAAATGACGATTGTCCTTTCCATTCTATTTATTATGGGATGCAAGTGCTAAAAGTCCTTTTCTCTGATGGTTGAAAGGCTTTAGCCAAATTTTATTCCTGCTTTATGCCACTTCCTCCCAGACTTGTTTGTCATGTTGATGTTGGTAAAGAGTGCATTGCATTGGTTGCATGACTCTGTTTGGTTTGGCAGACTATATATTTTCACTCCACCACCAAATTATGTGCATCATCTAAAAAGAGTTTTAAACGTGGAAGGCACAAGCGTCAAAATAAAAGGTTGTTTTTTATTGGAAACGATCAAGCACCCAACAAAGGAAAGGAAGTGGAGGTAAAAGGTAGGAAGGGAAGAAATCTAAGGGTTTTTGACTCCTTCAATACTATCTCCGTCCTTCATCATGCCAAAGCTACGCCAAGCCAAGCAAACGCCACGCTCTGCTACTCACAGATCTCGACAAGAGTAAACAGAAATTTATATCTTGGCCCCATACATAACATTCTCGGCTGACTGACTGGAGAAAAGACGACCGAATCAAATGGATTGCTCTGCTCTTTTCTCGAGGACACCGTCACACCGTTATGAAATTCAAACAGGATTTGAATCCAAGAAACCACATTTCCAGCCAGTTCTTGCCACCACAACAACAGAGATTATTCTTTGGTTGGTGTGATAAGAATGGAAGGGAGGCAGAGGTAGATATTCTGTGTCGTATGGCATGGCATGACAGTGTGAGAGCATTCTCGGAGATTGAGAGCACAAATAAGTCTGTAACTGGAATAACAAGGGGCTAAGCCACATGAAATTCTCTTTTTTGCCATTTCTCCGCACTCGTTCTGTTCTGTGGTTGACAACGAGGAAGGGGTGAAAACTTTTTGTTAATCTCTTCAATAGCCACGAGGTGGAATTGCCACTTACTATCAAGTCTCTGACTTTGAGCTACCTACAACTCTAGTAGCAACAGCAGCAGCAACCACAGAAAGTAAAACTACACTACAGGCGTCCAGGCACCTAATACGGCCACATACAACAGCACAAGCAGTACGAACTGACGGAATAAAACATTTTCCTATTTCCAACATTCTCAACATTTTACCTTCTTTTTCAACCAGTTCTGTATTTTCTGTATTTTCTCCGGACGAAGGCCAGTCGAAATATTGTACGCAGTGGTTAGTTGCTTGGTTGTTGTTGGTGGTGGTAGTACAGATCCCAAGGGATGTTGACAAGGGAAGCCCATAGGACCGGAACATTTCGGTTACTAACAACTGTCGTCTTTCTGTGTAGCCTGGCTCTGCGATAGAATAGGAATAATACTGCAAATGTACACAGAGTAAAAAAGTAGTAGACGCAGAAAGTAGTATGACCAGTTTTGGATTGACTGTATGTAGCATTGTCTGTCTCTTTTCCATTTTCTAGAATATCTCCCCCGTGGAAAAATTATCAGCTTCCTTTAATGCTAACATCTAATAAAAATCTTGACAATTCCACAAGGACTTTCTCCTTCCCTTTATTTTCTCTCCGTGTCTGGAAGGAATAAACAAGGAAGGAAAGGACTGAGTGAAGCTACCGCATATTACGGTACAATTACTGAGAACGGATGCACATACATTAAGCTGACTACACTGCATGGTTTGTGACAAAACAGCTCAGGAATTTGGGACCTATGTGCATAATAACTAAGGTAGTACGAGACAAACACTCTGTTCCAAATTACTCATATAATTTCTCTTTATTATAATGAAACGGTTAACAAGAACTCTCGCCTGGATAAACACCCAAAAACTTCATTTTGCTACCCAACTTGTTCATCCTGGCTGATGAGTTCTATTCCGTCTAACGCATAGTGTTTTTCTATCCTGGTAGCAAAGTTGCTTTGTCCCCTCTCCCTATTTGTGGATTCCTCTCCATTGTTTTACATTCAAACTCGCACTACCTAAAATAGGAGAAGAATGAGTATACATCCATAATAATGTTCTTTTGTTCGCAGTTCATTTCACGCAGCTCGACTTTATTCAAGGAACTTATTCAGATAGAGCAACTCATCCTCTAAATACTACAAAAATTCCTTCAGGTCAGATAGTTTTAAGGAAAGAAGATTTCTTGCCTGGTCTGAGGAAATAAAGAAAGGAAAAGAGACGATTCGAAATAAACTGCATTGTTCGGACAACTCTGACTGAACTTGGCTTTAAAGATTATGCGTTTTTTGGTTTGTCTCAATGAACTCGCAACATGAACAGCAATAACTGGAAAGCCTTTCCGGAAAATTGGAACTATTCTTCCTCTTGAAACAAACAACTTCAAACATGTGCATATGCAGTCTCAATCCCGTGAACATACTTTGCCCTCGTTTTCGCCAAAACAGAACCAAATCGTTGTAGGTTTGTTTGTGCCAGTTCAGCTTCAGTTGTTAGTAATACCGTAAAGCGCAGCTATTAATCTAATGAGAAGAGGAAGGTGTTTCTAAATTTATCTTTGCTCTGCGGGAGTCCACAATCTATTATTTCGCGTTGCCCACGTAAAGTTACATCTTTGCCTGATAATATATGACGACACGATGGCATTGCATTACGATAGGATTCACCTTGTTTTCGATTCCAAAACCAGTCGTACTTAACGTAAATTTCCTCGTCTAACCTTTCCACCCTCGGAGTGCGAGTCGTGTTTTATGCCTTTGGATTTTCTCTGTATGTAATTCGGTTCGTGGCATCTTTCTTCCTCAGTATTTTGCGATCTCATCTGAAAGGAGTTTCTAAATTAAACTGATTTAGGACAAGGCGTAGGAGATGAATACAGATTACATGGCATGAGAGATGTAAATAGTTAGAGGGACCATAGTTAGATGTGGTTTAGGGATTACCATTATCGACCTTATTTGTATGTACAAGCAGAGCAGTTAAGACCAACAAGCATTCTCTTTGATTGAGGATGTAAATTGAACAAGGAGAGGATGAGCGAAATCATAAAACATACACATATATGACAGTTTGACACGACAGATTCAGTTCCCTCCCAGGTTGTTCTTCCTCATGGTGAACCTAACGAACCGGACGAGATTACGTGAGGTATTTTGTGGCAGTCAAACTAAACTGTCTCAATCCTCCCTCTATTGTTTGTGAATAAATCAATAACACTCCCTTCGTCTTTGTTGGGACAGCAAATTACCAACCAATGCCACAATTGATAACGCCACGAGAACACCCCAATTTTTACCATGTGTGTGGGATGAAGTGTGTAACTTCATGGAACACCATCACAAAATGCCGTTATATGTGCCTCGTTGAGCTCCAATCTGCCAACATACACATTCCCTCAGTCAGTCATTCACTTACACACACATCATGAGGGTGAAATGATTTTTGTTTGCTCGTCTTCGACTTTTATTGTCTTCAGTAATGTTCGCTATTCTCTTTCTGCCAGTCTCACTCAACTCCCAATGTCTTAAGAAGAAGTATTTGAGTCAGTGTGTACAGCAAGATGGATGGATGGATGGATGGATACGTTACTCAAGTTTACTCTCATGTCAGTTGAACTATGTAAAACAGATTGGGTGGGTTGTAAAAATCGATAGGGCAAATATTTACCTTTCTCTAGCTAACTGTAGTAGTTGGAGACATAGGATAAATCCGCTAAGCTGGAATGGAGCACCCATTCTATTCAACCAACTTAAACTACATATCTGCCCACCTATCAATTACCCACAATATTTGATTGATATCCAATTCAACCTACTTAAATATATGTTACTTACCAATTCTCCGAGTGGGTTGAGTAAGTAGTTGCATATCGTTACTAGGCTTTTTTTGGAATAGTTTGTTCAACAGAAGAACGACCCTTGAACCATTTATTGCATTAATTTAATAGTTTATTCAGTCATTCAACCAAAACATGCACGGCGATAAGANTAGGCTTTTTTTGGAATAGTTTGTTCAACAGAAGAACGACCCTTGAACCATTTATTGCATTAATTTAATAGTTTATTCAGTCATTCAACCAAAACATGCACGGCGATAAGAAGAGAAGAGAGGAAATTTGACAAATTGTTTGCGATTATTGTGTCTATTTTGTTGTGTCATTGCGTTTTCAATCTCTTAAGCGATTTAAACGACCTAACCGTTCAGCATGTGATGGTTGTGTGTGGTAAGAGAAGGAAAAGGAGGATTATGGATTTTCACTAGAAATGTTCTTTCCTTCCGTCTATGACTTATTTCCTACAACACACACCACCAACCAACCACAAATTCCCTAAAGTTGTCCCGTTTTCGTAATTTTTGTTCCCTCGTTCCATCCCAGCCCTAATAATATTGGCTGCCATATGACACAAATGAACCCTTCACTTACAATAATGCAATTGGCGTAATTCATTCATTTTTGTGCATCGTCACCCACCCTTCCACTAACCATCCTTTTCATTCTCTATCCCAGGACACCCTTGTTTGAAGCCTATACGCTCCCAAAGTCGTTCAACACAAATGCCGAGATTGTCTAAATTGCGTCGTTGGTTGGGTTGGGTCGGGTTGGATGGTTTAGACCTTTTTCATCGGAAGGAAGTTTCATTTAATTTACTCGGTCAATCATTGTGCAAATCTCGAGAGGAAACAACAAGGCTTCCAGCTATACCTAGACACACAAACTCCAATGTTGTTGGCATGCTGTCGTTGTTTCACTCTTGGAGTGCTCTGCTCTCTCTGTATGTGGAAAGAATGACCAATAAGAGTGACGAAATGCTTGGAAAGTGTGTCTTTTTGGATGGTTGAGTAAGTTTTATCATTTTCTCTTTGTAGAGAAAAGAGCTTCGTTTCCCATCCTTACAAAACATTGGAACCACGTCAGTGTTTGATACTTTATACTCTGAATACATCCATCCATCCATCCACTGGATGATAGATGCCTGGGGTAAAATTGTCTGTAAAAGGATTGAATATCTCGCTATGAATTGAGCTCATTCATGCATTCCACAACATTGGAGAAACACTTTCTTTATACATGAATACAAACACAATGCAAATATTGTCCATTGCGAAATTGAGTTGCCAGATAGAAAAGCCAAGCGGTCAACTTCAACTCGACCTGCACATAACAAAACATTTGTTCATAATATAATACCGTTCAATCCCTTCTCTTTCTTTTGGGACTCTGTCCTTTACCGCAAGGTATTATGAAGGAATCCAGATGGGAGGTAAAATACACATAAAACGCCACCAGCTAGGAAAGACGTAACATGATGACGACAGAAGCTCACTGGAACTGTTTTCTTTGTGGTTGTTGGCTGGTCAACTTTCTCTCCAAATTACAGATATTCCTTCTTCGCCAAACAAAGCTTGTTTAAGTAACGGGAATGATATAGAAATTGGAGCAATAAGCGGTGTTACGATCAGGTCGAATTTATTATGGTCGGTTGCTCGTCGACCACTCAGGTACCCCACTGATTACAGCCTAATGGGGCGAACGCAAACTGAACGGATGCCGTAGTCAATATTTTTGGGTAGTGTTGTTGGACAGATATTTGGGAAGATAAGGTCCGTTCTTGTTCTTCCTTGTTTTACCCCATGCTGTGTCTTTTGTAAAAATAACCCATTCTGAACAGAGATATACCTCACTTCCGCATGGACTTCCTGAATTGCACTCACTGCTCATGTAATATTGCCCTAGTTTTGTAGAATACACAGAAAAAACAAATGAATTAAGGATGAATTTGGGTTGAATTCATTCTGGCACGAGGTGGATGGAATGGATACAGTTTTTTTTTCTTCCAAATCTGTCGACTTCTACTTAACTGCAGTGGATTTAATGTATCTCTGTACTTGAGAGATGAGGATCCTCAACATCTCTCCCTCATCCTCCCAGCTACTTTATCGGACACAAATAACACTCCAAATACAGTGGCTTACTATTTATGATATACGCCAGTAATGTAGGTTACTTAGCTTTATACCAACAAATCCATCCGATTCTTTCACTCTCTCTATACTCATTCAAATAGTTCCTCTTCACGAATGAACTACAACAAGAATGGGTAGCATGAGTGGGGTTAATAAATAGCGGACAGAAGGAGTTCAAAGAAGGCACGCAATGCCATTAGAGAGCAACGCAAATGAACATCGCATGGACAAGATGTTACTCAAATGTACAGCGAATGACACTGCCTTAGCTGACATGAGGCCGATGTGTGCAATCCAGTAAGTAGGGAACCATTGATGCCGTCTTGCCTCTGATTGTGAACGTCCGTGGTTATTGTGAACCATCGAATCGTGCAAAATGCCTTTTGATGAACATTTCTAACCGTTTCCTTATATTGGCCACTGTACAAAGAGAACGTCATTCCATTCCAGGCCGGTAGTCCATGTCAATAAAGTATAAAGAAGTGTGTAAGTAAGCATCCTAGTAGATATGTAGGAGACAGGGATGCAATACCCGTGATGACAGGCATTATATGGGATGATGATGATGTGTCCAAATCGACCAGTTGGTCAGTTTTCCTTGGATCTAGCGATAATTCCCACGGCCACCGGTTCGACTCAACTCGCGGCTTATGGTTTGGTTAGTTTATGTGTAGTCGACATAAAAACACGACAGAACAGACTGCACGGTCAGTTGCCTCTTGCTCTTCATAAATGAACTTACATCACAACAACAAACGAGAAAAGATTGACTTGTGTCGGGAGAAAGTGAGTGGGCAGGCAGAGTCTGGTAGTACAGGGAGAAATAGGATGACAACTGATATCATATTAGGACAGAATTCTCTCTAGATTTAGAACTTGGTCTTGTGTAGATATGGTTAGTGTTGCATTCGTTCACAGTGTTTGGCTGGCCTGAACCCAAAAACCCTGTCCGTTCAACGAAAGGAGGGCGAGACGAGACGACTTTATGCCAAAAAGCCTTTTCTGAAGCTGGAGAGATGTGCAGTTTGATGGACGGCATTGTATTTGATTAATCTTTCCTCTCCCTTCACCCAAAAACCCGACTTGGTTGGTGTCATGTACATCTCTATAACTACAACTACAGAGTATTTACCTAACGTTGACTCATCATTCATCATTTTGTATTATTAGGAAAGGAAAGAGTGAACAGAATCCTTCCATCTTGACTCAATATGATTTGCCAGCTAACGTGGTGTCATGTACATCTCTATATACAACTACAGAGTATTTACCTAACGTTGACTCATCATTCATCATTTTGTATTATTAGGAAAGGAAAGAGTGAACAGAATCCTTCCATCTTGACTCAATATTATTTGCCAGCTAACGGAACAACATGCTGAGTAGGATACAAGGGAAAGGAAACTAGGGCCACCGACGCCAGCCATTGCACTCTTTTGAATATTCACTCAGGCCTAGGAAAACACTTGTTTTTCACAAAATTTCTAACCCGCAAAACCATCTGGTATACTCGGAATCATATAAGAATTATAAGAGAAAAAGAGAGTGTTTACATGTCGTCTCCTGCCCGACGGGCCACAGTGAAAGTTAAATTGAAGGAGCAAAGGGAAATACAATACTCGAGGAAGAAAACAAGTCGAGTTGTTTCTTCTCATCCTTCAGTTTGATGAATCAGTTGAGTCAGAGGGTGAGAGAAGCATATCGTTTAGACACAGATGACAGTTTGACGCTGTTTGCGTTGGATAAAGGGAAAGCTAAGCAAGGAAAGGCAACGGGAGGCGATGGAAATAAACAAGCGACACGCGAGAGTTTGTAGTTTACTGGCCTGCTTTGCCAGGAAAGTTGAGATTACTTGAAAATTACATGTTCAACTTGTTTCCCTTGGGATCCAAATATTGAGAGTAATTACATGCACTCTAGCTCCTCACACAATTAAAGAGACATTCACAGCTTCAAAACTACTTGTTTTAACGGTACTTACTCACTTACTTCAGAGAGAACTGGTAAATTCTGCAAATTCCAGTCGGATGATGGTCCAATATCCTAGATGTAGATACATCATTCTAATCCGGAATAGAATAGAATATTGTCCGCATTGTAACCTCGAATGGACGATCAATACATGCTTCGTGCATTATATTTCTCCGTAAATAAAATTCCATACCTCTCAACCACTCATGCATAATAAAGGGACGGAACAGATTTAAAGGGGGGCATAGTGTGTTAACAACTTCTTCTGACATTTGTACCATTTCCCTATTTTCCTTCGCCCTATCACCCTATTTTTACAGGTGGAGGCAACCAAGTGTGAAATCCGTTGCAAATCATGCATATGTTTTAAATGAATAAAATAAATGTAGCAAAAAGAGAAAAGTAGTTGGACTATTTCAAGCATTGCGTGAGAGACGTTTGTTAAAATTGGAATTTAGAAAATCTCACTACAACTACCGCTCTTACTAACTATACTGTTCTTACTAACACCAAAAACAGGACAGGACTACGCCGTACGGACGGCTACAATATGTTGTGAATTCATACATCAGTGCACTTGATTTGATTGGCGTGCTTAGCGAAATCAACTAGGATTCTGTTCAAGTGCACAGAACTTTTCTCGTTTGCCACACACAACTACTTTCCTTCTCTCAAATCTCTGCCATCCATCCAAGAAAAACATGCATGACGATGGGAAAAGTAGTTTGAATCACTTCAACACGAGATTGAAAACTCGGCATGCTATTCTGGTTGAGCTTCTTGGAAATAAATCTAAATTTAAAAATCTAAATTCCCTTAAAAGTTACTTATTGCAAATTGGAAGAGACCTGTTAGCGGAAGGAAATGGTTTGAAATTCAGAGTACTAGGAAGCAATAAAAGGAATCTCTTCTATCCAACTTTGGAATATAGATATTCATCCAACACCCACCTGATCTTAACTTCAATATATTTATGCTGCATAAAAGAAGAACGTTCCCATCATTATGAAACTGAACCATGTAGAGCAAAATCCCAAATTCGCAGGTAAAGAAATATCCTCAAATATGGTTGCAAAGGATGTATTAAACTGGTTCATATGAATATGCGGATTCGCTTGTTGGTTTGGTTGCTAGTTTGGATTGGAATTGTGGTAATGGTCTTTGGAAAGATATGTGCAGCACGAGTCCAATGTGAGAGGATTTGCCATCCCTTTGCATCAATAAACGGCTTCCGAGAAGAAAGGGTTTGTGGAGAAATCTAATCTGATGCAAATCACTTAGAAGCAGCAGACGGAAGTTGGTTGGAGAAAGCAACATCTTTTCGTCCTTGCTGCTGCTACTCCTACTGCTGCCTAGTTGAGTGGTGTCCATTCGGTCAGAGAAAGTTTAACTCAAGACTTAAAACTTTGTAAAGTTTGACCATAACATTTCCCTTGTCAGAAGAAGGAGGAGTAGCAAGGGAGCCAGAGTGGTGGGATGGATGAAGTGACTGGGGAGATTACATTTTCCTTTTCACTCCAATTGATACAAGTTGGAAAGAAAAGTAGAAAAATTTTGGAGTTCTTCGCAGTCAGTTCAGCACTAAAATAAGGAATGGATGGACATTGGACAAGGCCAACTATTTATCACATTGACTAGCGACATTGAAATAATTCACGAAAATCGAGTACTTTGCTTGTAGCATCAATAACCCTTCCAGAAATTATTTCAATTCCCTCAAGTGGTCCGTGTTTACTTAAGAATTCAGTCCATTATTGACACAATGTCTCTATCTGCTATCTCACACCTACTTTGTCCAGCTTCGTGTGTCTTGTTCTTCTTGGCCAATTCTTTACTCTTGGGTTTACCGATGCACCCTAATGTGACAGGTTTCCGCCAGCCAGACAGTAGTAGGCAGCATGAGCTAAAACACAGATCAAAACTTTACTTTTATGCTTAAAGTGATTTTTATTCACCAGGAGATCTTCTTTTCTGGCTGTTTTCCCAACCAAATTTGATCGAATCAATACAACTCAGAGCATGAATAGGGACGTTATAGTGTTTTGGAAAGGGAATTTTCCTTATCTTGATTTGAAGTGAAACCTTATAAGATTAGATGGGAGTAGGATAAGGCAGACTGTGCATGGTGGATGACGTGTGAGTAGGATCTTGGAGGAGACACTTGAAGGCTGGCCAAGTCGAGGTGAATCAAATCTCATGATAAGTTGTGCAATATCTGGTCCAGGTTTGTCATGCCATCCATGTTGTCGATCTGGAGGAAAGAAGACCCACCACCAGCCAGCTTTTTCATTGGAATCCCGTGGATATCAACGAACCAAAGCAAGATGAGAAAAGGTAGAACAGAAATCCGAGCTGTTTTATTTGAGATGGGAGTGAAAAGAAAAGAAAGGAGACGAGTGGCATGGGTACAGGTAGACTCAGGTAGGATGCTAGGCAGAGCAGAATGGGATGGCTTAACAGAACTAGGTAAAATTTAAAAAGCTTCAAAAGCAGACAAAACAACCAACTTCCACCCAAGAACGGTGTCATCTTCATTCAACTGGAGTCTACTATTTTATCAAGGTTTCATACGGCTGCTGGTCGATGAAGGAAACGACAGACCAAGGAAACCCAACCGTTAAAACCAGATGCGAAGCGTGGATCCGAAGGAAGAAAATGTGGACCAAAACTTTGCTCTTGTATTTCTATAAAACTCCAAATATGCAAACGAGGGAGAGCCAAGGTAAAAAAACAGGGCAGAATGGATCTAGTGCGTATATATAAATGATGGCCCACCAAGCAAAAATGAGTGCGGAGATATTAGTTTGGAGAAAGGTACACCCAGTGTCATTCCAGGCAGGGTATCCAGCTCTACGTCGTTCGTTGGATATG
Organism: Folsomia manolachei; assembly: GCA_036491905.1. Taxonomy (NCBI): domain Eukaryota; kingdom Metazoa; phylum Arthropoda; class Collembola; order Entomobryomorpha; family Isotomidae; genus Folsomia; species Folsomia manolachei. The sequence goes on along the minus strand of JAAXNX010000137.1, from coordinate 15,208 downwards.
TGATGTGGATGTCGGTGATCAAGGAATCTTCTATGTGCAGATTTCGTCTCACTTCACCTTATCCGGTTCAATAGACAGTTCAAATAAACTCTCCTTCTTCTTGTCCTTCCTTCTCTCTCGGTTGCTTTCTCTCTATCTTTTTTTTCTTATTCTTCCACCTCCTGAGGGAAACTAGTTATTTGTGCATGGATATGGAGTCAAGTCAAAATCAAACGAGTTCTAGGCTACTAGTGACAGAGTTTACTGAGTTCCATCCAGGTCGTTATATTACTAGTGGCTGCACATTTCTCTATTTCTTAGTCTTATCTGTGCCTGTCTCCTGGATCTTCTCCACCTCTTCACGATCCATTCGCCAAAGTCGTTCACAAGTCCGGAGCAGGATTTTACTGGAGTTGAGTGAGAGAAATCATACAAGATTTTCTCCAGTTTGGTTAAGTTGAAAAAGTAGAATCCAATACACAAGTCTCACTTAGACTTGATTTGATAGTCTTTCCACTTCTCGTTTTCTTGTTCCTGTTGTGTTTTCCACCTCCGTCTTTCATGTCCCGGTTGACTTAACTGTCTGTTTTTAAAGGGTAGAAAATTGCCAAAGGACTCGGTTTTGGAAAGGAAAGAAAGGAGCAGATTGGAAATCCTCGTCAAGAAGAGGAATGGGCACAAGAAAACTAAAAGATGGAAGAACTCCTTGTGCGTGTTATAGTGGTAAAGATTCTGATGTACACCCAGAAAATAGGGTATAGGAGTCCATTACAGTCGTCTGCTTGCCAGGAAGGCAGCTTGATGCATTTGATTTTCCATAAGAATAACCGCAGTTAACAATCCACTGGCTGGTGAGCCCATTAAATTATATTTGGAATCTTATGTGCATTCTGTGGCTGTCCTATCGTTATGGATGAGTCGAAGAAAGAGAACAAGTGAAACTTTCGCACGGGTTGAGGCAGTGATTCTATTCTATTGCGGAGATATCGAAGGATGCCAATTATGCACTTAAACTCGCTCCCATACCCATAGTCCTAACAAAACCCATCCTTTTTGGTGAGAGAATCCCATCCAGAGCCAGCCAACAATAACGCTAGTGTCCTGACCTAATAGATATTTCCTCCCATTCACTAACTTGGCTCGGAATTAGACTCCGTCGATGGCACAGTATCACCAGCCAAGCCAAGCCAAGCCATCCCACCGCACCATGTACCATAGGATAGTTAGTTGATATAGATTAAATGTGCACAAAAAGGGTTATAAGAGGAGAGCGTTGAGTGGTCGTGGTAGAGAAAGTGGATGACATGGCGGAATAGAGGAGAGGAAGTGAGAGAGAAAGCTCACAATACGTAATCAACTTTCCCCAATGAACTAATAGGAAGAGAGAGAAAGAGAGAGTGAATAGTTATGCTACTTGGAGGATTTGCAGAATTATTTGCGAGGCTATATGGATTTTTAATAGACATCCTCTTCATTATTCAGCTCAGTTTATTAGATTTCAGTCCCTTACCGTCTGCCTTCTGGCCTCTCTCTTTCAAATTCTTCTCCATTTCTAGGAATTACTCCGGCCGGATGTGTAGAGGGGCAAAGGCTGAAACACTTCACGTTCTGGAATCCTTAGTTTATTTCACCCTGAAGGGAAACAGTTAATCTGAGGGCTTAGTAAAAATATTTGACTATCCACCTCCACCACTTTACTCCATCACCCAAGCTCCATTCGAATACATCACTTGTGTAGGCAACCAACCGCGAGATTGAATGAATATTGTTGTTGTGTATGTATTACTTTTGTGTAGATCCACATTCAGGATTTACAACTCTTGCCAGTTTATTTGAGAAATTGGAATCATGCAAATTGATTTTAACCAATTTAGTTATTCCGAATGGCAAATTTGGACTGGGAGTTGTGTTTACAGACTTTGTATGCAAAGTTAACGGCAGAGATTTGCCAGGCTTTTCCAAATCTTTCCCACATATATAGATGTTTGCATGGTTGGAAGAATCGATTGTGTTTTGATTATGATATGTGAGGCGAAAATCCTGGAGGGTGATGTTTTTATAACTCGATTCAACTTTTTTCAAACAGAAATAATAATATTTGCACTCTGGATACAAACAAAAACAGTGTGAACTATGAGAAAGACATTTGTTGCCACCAAACCAGAACTGAAAGTTATTTAATAAGCTGAATTTGTCCCACTAAAAGTTACAACAATACGCTTCAAAAAGTTGCTTTAAAGTTGAGTTGGGTGGGGGCCTAGACTGTAAGGTTATATCACAACAGACATGGAAATGGAGGAAAACATTAAAAAGAAACATTTTTTGCGACACGTCATGTTGTTTCTTTTGTTATTCCTGTCCTAAAGTACCACCAAAATACGAATTGATTACGGAGCCTGGTTTGTTTTTTTGCAAATGCACATGGGACTTGGAATATCCCATCAAAAAGCAGTGTTGTGTAAGAGAGGAAAGAAAGACGGACGGGATAGGATGTGGCAGCTGCAAACTGACTCTTCTGCATGTACTTGATCCTCCTCCCATCCACCACATTTGTAGGAAAAGAGGAAAATTACAAGGAAGCCAAAGTCGAATATTTCAAAGTACACCACCACCAACCACCTCCATGCCATTGTTCATTGGATGGTGGTAAGTAAGAAGACACCAAAAGTAATTCTGGTGGGTTGAAGAAAAAAAGTAATTTTATGCATAAAGAAGGCAAAATGAGTACAGAAACCCAGTCCTTATTTCTTAGCTACTGCATGTTCTAGTGCCTGGTTTGGACCGGAAGCAGGAAAGCGTACCACGCCATGAGCACACATTCGCCAACTTTCCTGCCCTGCTGGCACATACATGATTTAATTCTGTATTCATTTATTTAAGCTGCCAAGTTGCAATCGATATGGTGTGGTTTAAGAGAAATTGTGCAAAATTTTGTTGGAATTCCGTTGCTTTTGTATACCTACATTAATAAAGAGTTGCATGTCTATTAGAGTGATATATTTGGTTGAATTTCTTATCGTCAGGCTTACTCCAAGAAAAGTGATTCGCATGCCGGGACAGAAAAATAAAAGACAAGTTTTAGCAGAAAGAGTCAGACAAGGGAAAGGAAGTCCATGTTTAGAGATCTGGCTAGAGCTGGCTCAGCTCAATCAACAAAAAAGAATGAGAAAGAATTGCTTATTATTCGGTGCAGGTCTTCGTGATGAGTTTTGGTTGTTTTGGCTGTACCAACAAAGACGACAGTTCGGAATTTGCTGGTGAGGGAGGAGTACAATCTTCTGGCTTATGTGGACTACTTCTTCCCAATGATAAGCTAGTCAGTCCTACAGCTCCGTAACGTCATCGCCAATGCTTTACTCCTCCATCAAACAGTGGGACCCAAGCACACAAAGCCATCTCCATCCATAACAAACACGTCGTCTTGAAGGAACTGACAGATAGACATATTACACGGCCCACTGTACAATTCTCGCCGATCCATCCATATTGTTGGGTAGGTAGATGTGCGGGCTGAATGGTACAAATGAGTATTGCAAGTTGGGTGGGGGTCTGTCGCTTGAATTGAATCTATTGAAAAGGTTGAAGCTTCATTTCTAAGACATTCCTTTGATTTTTTCCAATAATCATTAGCCAGATAAAGAAAAGGCTATCATTTTGCAACGTGGTTTTTCCGCAAGTTCAAATCCCATTCCGAGTCAGTCATGCTCATGACAGATTTTTAATTATTAGTCCCTCATCCTGGTAAAAGACAAGCCAAAAGTGAAAAGAAAGTAAGGAAAGAAAACTAATCAAAGGTCGTTGTTTACTAAGTAAGTAGTAAGTGAGGATGGATGTGGATAAGCTCAATAGATATATATTCATGAAATGAACCAAAGTTTGGCAATGTTTGAATGACTGTAGAGGATATCAATCTTAGGGCAACCCAAATTAAAAGTTTTGACCCAAAATAATCTCGTTAGGTAGCCTCAAAAACTTTCTTGGGCCAAACCAAACCAAACTGGGCCCTACCAAAGACAAGGAGGTTGCCTGCCTCTGTCTATCCTTTTTCCCGTTTATTTACCTCTTGTGGCAGAAAAAACGTGTTTTTCTGCACGAGAGCGTCAGGATGTGGCAACCACAACGTGTGTCTGCCTTGCATTAAGGTTTGGCCAAAGGATTGCAATGTAGACAAAGGCATGATTACTTACATACATCCAGGAGCAGAATGAAGCAGCATCAAAATTGGAGGAGCAGGGCAACTGACACTTAAGGTAACATTAGTATGCGGCTTTCTTCGACAGAGGAAAGAACAGCCGTGGTGACTGGGAACCTTAATAATTTTCCATTCTTGGTTGTAGCTGTGAAATAAAGTTGGAACCGTGCGAAAGTGATCCGGACTAAGGAAAGGAGAATGTGGCCGTATAGTTAGAAATAAGAACAAGTAGAGCACATGCCGCACCACCGTTCCGTACACTTACTTCTCAAACTGGGTGCACTTACGAACACATAGATTCTGTTTGGATTGGATATAACATTAAGTCGGATGGGTCGTAGGAATGGGGAATCATGCAAGGCAACCAACAACGAGGCCACCGAAAAAGAGGGAGGGAGAGAGAAAGAGAACAGGGCCAGCCACCCAGTAGAAATTCTATGGCTAGGAAACCCGGGTAGTAGTGGAAGAGACACGCAGAATCCGGCAACAACAACGGACGGAACGGGGGGCACTGGTAGATAGTGCTGGCCAAAAAGGAAGGAGAGCAGAAAAGGCCAGGATTATTTCAGCAGTGGCAGCAGCAGCATCATTCACTCGTCTTCAGGGCACCTATCCAAAAGGATAACCACATCAGGACAAACGGAGAAAAACCTTTTTAAGCAAAACAACTCTCTGCAACTTGGCTCGTGAGCAATTCAACACAGACGAAGCAGAAGCAGCCGCAGATTTGCCGACGAGGGACTACAAAAAAGTGAGCCAAGTTAAAGGAAAAGAAAGTAAAGAAGGAATTCAAGTGCTAAGAAGAAGGAAACAAGACCGTCTTCTTTTCAACTTAGGATTTCCAATATAGTGAAATACTCGTCAGCAGCTCGCTATGATTCGCACGCGTCCATATATATTGCCGACAGTGTAGTATATCTGCAGTTGGATTCCTACATAAAGTCTGTACTTTTATGCTAAAGTACCAAGTTGACTTTTCCAGTCGAATTTCACTTCTTTTTCCAATGGATTTTATTGTGAGTATCACAGCACTGTAGGTCTTGTCTAGAATCCCATTTATGGGATTTAACCAGAGCCCAGGAAACATTTGAAAGAGTTCTCCTTTCATATTATACGACACCCATACGAACATTTTTATTCGCAGCCTGTTTGAGTGAGGTTACTTACTTTCTCTTCACTTTACTTTACATACCACCACCACTCTTCATTCAGTGAGCTAAACTTAACTAGACGGAGTTTGGAGAGTGAGAGAAAGCAAAACCAGTGTAAAATAAAACATAAAGCAAAGTCAACGCAAACTTTCTCGCCCGCCCTTTCTCCGCCGTGAGGAGAGTGAAGCAGGAAAAGAGCTTCTTGCCTGTCTCCTTCCTTGCTTACTTCTTTAGTGAAATTTACTTGACTTGTTTCTCAATGGGACAAGTTACATCAGTTTATACAAGAACCTTGATTACGTGTGCTAAAAACCAGAGTTGCGAGCATTTCCTCGCTCCAGTGCAAAAGAAAATTACCACGTTAGCATCTCTGTTGTGAGTTTTATTTAAGACTCTTGCATACTTATTCTCAAGATTGTATTGTGCAGTTGGAGGACTTGATGTTGTGAGCATCGTTCATGCATATATAGGAACTACAGATAGAAGGGTTTACTTGGACTATAGTGTGTGGCCCTGGATTTGGACGGTGGTTATATTTTGTGTGGAATAAGAAAAAAAAGTGGATAGGAGAATCAGCGGATTTGGTTTATACTTCTGGCTAAACAAGGCCACCGTAAAATAACATATGTAACAGTTGTGTGAGTGGTGGTGAAAAGAGAGTGAGAGGAAAAGTCGTAGCAACAAATCTGAATGAATTGGTCTACTTTTCTTTTTCTTCTACGAGCCAAAACTAGAGAAAAGCAGTTGGTCCGGACAGACCAGGGTGGCTACCACCGGGGAGTTTGTGAAAGTTTTAAGAAATGAACACAATGGCGAGATTATTGGGAAGAATGTGGGTAGCTGCTGCTAATAGCATTTGAACTCCTGACAAACGGTTTCTCCTTCACTACACTTTCACCAAGTATCAGTGTTACGCAGTTAAGAGATTTGGAGACCCTAAAAATAGTGAGGGAAAAGAGAAAGGAAGAAGAGGATGAAGCTACCATTAAGTGTAATGATACATAACAAACAGAACTGAAAGAGTATCACTGTGATTAATTACATTGCATTACATTGTGATTTGGATCCTACTCAACTTGAGTCTACCCAAGTCTCTTCTTAAGAAGTCCGTCTGTAGCCCACTTTGTCTTTTGCAGGAGCATTTATTCCATCCCTCTGTTCTGGTGGAGATAGCCAAACTGCTTTTCTCTACCACCACCACAGATCTCATCGTCTTCTTATATTATTTCTCCTCGTCTGCGGTTACTCTATACCACCAGAGTTACCCACATTTGAGGCTCATCCAATCCAAATCTGATCCAAAAAGGAAGAGAGAGAGAGACACACAAGAATAACCTAACGGGGACGAGAGGAGAAGAAATAAGAGTAAAACGACCAAGAGGCCAGTTGAGATCCGGAATCCAAGATCCTGTCGCAAATCGATCCCGTTATTATACCCACACAACTCTCATCTGCTCTAATAATATTCATGGCCATAGGATAATAACTGCGGATACAGATCAGTGTGGCCCCACTTAACTTGGAGCTATCACAATACTTTAGTCCAGAGTTGAGAGAACTGTGATCTGCATAAGGAAAACTGAGCACAAAGGGATCACTCAGTAGTTGAATAGACAGTTGTATAAGTGCTACCTTTTCTTCTTTTCCTTTGGTGGATCTTCATCTATCTGCTCTCGTACTTTTTTTCGCCATAACGTTGTTTTTGGCTTAGTGAGAAGACTTCTTTGAGTCTCACTCTCATATACACAGTTTTTATAGACAGTCGGAGTGTACCGAAAAAGTGGAAAGATGAGAGCTTCTCCTCATTATTATCCACCATGGACTTTTCTCATTTTTGCCATACCCATCTATGGTGGTTATGACTCTGAGGACCGTCATCAAAATAATGGAAACGGTAAATTTTGCATTACAACCACTACATAGTTAACTTAAAAAACGAAGATGTGGTGTTGCATAGAGTCAACCAAAGCCACATTTCATATCCCATCAAAGAATGGAAAAGTACGCATTCTATTCAGACCGATGTGATGGTTCCTAGTTTATTGTATGAAATGGGTTGATGTAACAGTAAAAAGCTTGGCTTCACTCAAGTAACAGGAGAAGCAGCCGAGTTTGTGAATACGTAATGTTTTCTAATATCCTTAATGCTTCACCTATGCATTATGCATCATAAGCGAATTGTATTCGAATTGAGAATCTTATTATGTGCTATACTACTACTTAAAAATGGCAGAAAAAACTTCAATTTAATGCCATCCTGTAGAAAGTAATAAGTAGAGAAAAGTGGACTGGAGAATTTCTTGGCACCGTCACAACCCATACATGCCACACGAGAGAAAGAAAGCTTTTGTTACCACCATCATATCATTCACGATACCATTCCTTCTTGACACTTTACTGCACAAACTACATTCCTTCCTCTTCCTTGTTGGGTTGACGGCGTGATGCGTTTTTTACCTAAAACTTTTTTCCTAAAAATAGAGCTTTTCTTTACTTCCCTCATAAAACCACGAGTACAAAAACAATGCTCGTATCTTTAAACTTTATTTGAAGTAAATGTCCATTTTTTTTACTTAATCAAATCAAATCCCGAGTTATGTTTTTTGGCTTGCGTGTAATACAGCATTTTGTTCACATATATTTTTTGATACGCTTTAGTTTCCTGTTAAGGAAGGGATGATTTAAAGTGAAAGTTTGTGATATTTTAAAAATTCACTCAATGTAGCACATATTACATTTGTCGTACGTGCACTGAGCCACCCAATACCTACTGCTCTGCCGTCTGTTGAGGTGCTTAAGTCGGTCGTAGTTGGGAAGGATGTCACGGCTTTCCAACTAAGCCGAAACGTATCCCCTACGCGAAGTATAGATCAAACTTTTCATCGATGGGGTTTTTACACAATTTTCTCCACTCACTCACAGTCCAGTTCATTTGGGGATGTCCGGATATTTCTCACTCTGCTAAAGACCAATGTGTTTCAGGAACTTGCCAGCCAAAGAACCAACCCAAGCTTTCCTGAAGTCGAGGCAATTCAATTGTCAGGAATGTAATTTATGAGCCGTAAACTGTAGAGTTACTGGAGTTCTAGAGTTACGAACTTTGCAGAACAATAAAAGAATGACCTGTGTCACACTGCGCTCCAAAGACTCATTAATAACCAAGTATAATGGTAAATCTGAGAAATATTGCGAGTTTGCTAGCACGAAGCACATGCTGGGCGAGTGTATGGAATTCACAACACACGTCCGACGGAATAATAATGGTCGTGACCAGAACATGGCCACTGTGCCTTGGTTGATGAAAGGGTTCCAGTTACCAGTCAACTCTAAAAATGCTCCTTGGTTCTTTCTCCTTTGTTCCCAGTGGACAGGGTCTGTGTAGGCATTTGATAAAATGCCACAATAAAGATAATCCAAGCAGAGCGGTACATAATCGTTTGAAATCTATTCTGCAACGATAACAATAAAATGAACTCACCACCACATCTCATAGGAAGGCAGTGGCAGTGGCAGTGGCTGTTGTTGTATGGTAGTAAGTTGCTTATTGGTTGGTAGCTGGTGGATTGGATGGATGCCTGAACAGTTACGATTACACAGAGTTCGACTCAAAAAGCAATAGCAATATCGCAGGGAAAGCAGTTAAGCAACCAAGTCAGCCACCATTTGTTCATTGGATCGTGGGCCCGACCTCATTGGAGAGCAAAGACGATGGCGCATTATTAAACACTTTATGATTCTTGATCATCGTATTTTCCTGTTACAAGTTCCACGCCCAAAGTCAATTTCTCTGCCCTGTTTCCCTTAAATGCTTTCCAAAACTGCCATAAGTGTTACATCCTTCCTTTCTTAGTTTAGTGGTTACATGGATATTTTACAATTTGGTAGAAACTAACTGGCCCGTGGATGGTTGACTGCCAATGGTATAAATCTATACGGCTGCACTTGTATTTTCTCTCTTGGAACTACGACGGCCATACCCAAGAAAACTCCGTCTTGGTTTCGTTTAGTATCGTAATTGATGAAATATTATGACGGTGTTTCCCCCAGTTTTACTTCTTTACTCAATTCTCCACCATAGCCAGCCAACACTTTCTTGGTTGCATGCCTTGTGCTGGTAATGCGGGTAATTATAATGTAATATATTTCCTCTAATTACTGTTTTCATGGGCCAAACCCCTTCATTATCCAGTGCAGAATTACAAAATGGGTGATCGATTTAATTTGAGTGGGCCTTCCTTGACACCTTCAGCTTTTTTCTCGCAGTTAAGAGTGTAAATTAAATTTGACTCTGCATGAATAGGCAATCTCTCTGTCATAATGTTGAACAACAACCTCGCCCACAATTTGGGTCTTTTGTTATGTTATTATGTATACCAACCAACTGGAGTATTAACATTTTAGTGCGAGGAAGGAAATGGTGGACGACTACCTGCACAGTTTTGAAATAAAATTATTATTCATAGTCCCAGAGGGTCAGTTGTACATAAATGGGGACAGGAACTGTCGCTGGAGAACTACCCAGTACATGAAATAATGAGATAAGCGGTCCAAAGTATATTTTTAATCTCTTTTTCAAATCTGAATGTGTTCCCCATTTCTACATTTGTGCCATAAGTTTACTGAGAGAAGTGACAAGGGAGCGATTTGAAGGAATAATTGCACCAGCTTCGAAATATGACACATACGAGGAGGAGAAAACGATGCATTGCAATTGCTAAACAAGTAGATAGGATAAAACAGCCCACCAACTATTACACATCCTGTCGTACAGAACATGCCCACATTTTGCTTATAAATTACGTTTTTCAGGAATGGAAATTAGGCTTATGACATGTTTTCTAGAATCTATTACACCTAATTTACTCGGCCGCGTGCCAAAGGTTTAGTTGGAAGAAGTTTGTAAAAGCCAGCGGGCGGAAATCATTATGTAACAACGGGTTGTAACTAATTTACCTATATTCCTATCTGTAAGTGAGTTAACCCTTTTTAAAGCATGGGATATCTGAAGGAATAAGGGGATTGGATTTAATGCTCCTTAGTGGAGTGAAAAGAGTAATTTCAATCAGAGCGGGTAGCCCGGTATAGCCCATAAGACTCTTATATTGCAGCTCCAACCAAAATTTGATATCTTGCAATTACTGAGGGAGGGGAACTCTCGACCTCGGTATGTTGGGAGCAGAGTAGAGCAGATCTTTAGAGGTGATAAGCGTGCGCCAGAAAAATCGGAGGTGAAGAAGAAGGAGGTTTGGTTTCTTAGCCAAATTAGACACGATTGGATTACATCCCTCACACCGAAATCTGTTTCCACACATAATTAGAGCTTATCACGGCATTGCACTCCTGTCAAACGCCAATGCTTTATTGCTGCCTAATGGCAGTTGTACATTTTTCTGGCGTCTCCAAAATGCCGACTACTCGTTATTCCGTTCATTCCCACACTTGTACATGTCAGGCTGTAAAGGGACTTTGTAAAATGTTTGGTGGAATTTAAGGGGGCAGGAACGAGCATGGAATAATTTACAACATGTCAAACTTGTTGTTCAACTTTGTGCAAAAACATGTTCTTATCGAAATTTACAATCGCAGAGGAACTTTTCCAGTCTAGAAAGTAGTTAATGGTACCCTCAAGTGTAAGTCCGAGAATTTTTTTGAGTTAGCCCAGTTTGTGCTGTAATAGCTTACGGACAGACCAATTACATAGCATGTGGTTTTTAATGGAATGTTTTGCGTGTTTGAAAACATTTCAAAAATCGAAGCCTTCGAACATGATCAACATATTTACATTTCTGTTTACTCTTGCTGCATGTTACGTTAGTGGAGTTTGCAAAAAAAGTTAATTTTGCAGCTTAATTTAAATGGTGCATTTGACTGGCTGTCTCTCTGTACAGTAAGTCACCCGTGTTTAGGAAGTAGTGGGTAGTTGGACAAGTCATTTACTTTTTAGTTCCTGTTAGTTGGCTGGCTGAAACGAGGACACTCTTATACGAAGGATTTGGTTTATTTGTACAGTTACATGTGACACACTTCATGAAATTCTGGCTTATCAACTAACCACCACCCAATTCATTGGATGGAGAAAGTTCATTTTCCAAGTCAAACTTTTTATTTGCTTCAAGTTCGGGTGGACGCCCGTTCGCCCACCTGCGAGTTTGTTTGAGATGAGCAAAGTGGTTGCTGAATGAGGCCGTTCAATCAGAGATTTGCTTGGCAAATTAGCATGGAGGAAAATGTGATGAAATCTCTACTTTTTTGTGGCAGTCCTTCTTTCCACCCTTGGGTAGGAAGAAGAGTTAGTTAGTTGGAAAGTAGGGCATCATTTTCTAGCTTCTCTCTTTTCTGACATGTATGCCACTGCCAATGAGGGAATTTTAGCCGCAACCCAACGCAGCTGGGGAGAAAATGTTTAGTCTCCGCATTCCTCTTACTCTACTCAGGAAGTGGGAGAGAGATGGAAATTTTAAATAATTTTGAATTAATGCATAGACTAGATGAATAGAGTGCGGGTGGTCATGTCCTAGACACAGTTGGGTACATTATGCGCTTGAATATGTACATCTCGTTTTACGAGCTGTGGAATTTCTCTCATTCTCCAGCCTGTTAATTCTTCCCAGACTCTGCCCACTTTGAATGGACGTGACAAAACTGATTTTGTGGACCAACTGTTTCATTTTGGACGGTTTTAGCAGCCATATATTTCCAACTAATTTATGTTTGGGAAATAATATCCAACCAGCAATCTCCGACTGTTGTTTTCACTGGTTGGAAAAACTCTCCAACTTTCTCCTTCCTCAGATTGCACTATAGTCTCAAGTGAAAGTGAAAGTGAAAGTAAAAGTGGAGAAGAATGGGAGTGGAGTGGAGAGAAAAGTATTGAATCCCAGCTCAGATGGTTCGTATTAGTAACAGAAATGGGAATGGCAAATGGCAATAGCAATCCATTCATGGTTAGTGCTTGCATTACTGTACTCTCCAAACATTCGCAGCTCACCCAAACAGAACGGAATAGTCAGCCATATTCCAAGACCCAAAAGCATAGCATTTGGTTACTTATGGAGTAGAAGCATTTAGTTATATATAGTGGCTCAAGTAATGGTTTTCGGTTTAGGAAGTAGGATGCTATCCAGGGCTGCCACCACCATCATCGCCCCGCTAAATCGGACTTGTGTCCAAGTTGGACCCAGGGTGCGACTTTGTTGGAGATGTATAGGCTAAGGATGCAAAAGTAAAGGACGGATGACTGTTTGGGAGTAAAGCCACTCTTTTCCTTTCGTCTTTCTTTCATCTGTCCAGCTCCAGCTTATGGTTCTCTGGCTTAGCGCAGCTTAACTTAGCCTTTCTCCCTTTGTTCTACGGATGGAAGATCAATAATCGGATAACATATCGAACCTGTAATGTTATACCCATCCACTAACCATCGCTCGCTTTCTTTTACTTTCTCTGCCAACCCGAGCTTTGCACGTATTCTATTTTTTTCTGCTGTTGGGAATCGTCTGTGGCAGAGAGGCTGATTCCTGGGTTGGTTCAAGTCCTGGAGCTGGAGGCATTATGCTCTGGTGGTGGTGGATCAACTGGCCAAGACAAACCAAGCCAAGCCAACACGAGGACAGTTGATGAGTTCCAAAAAAGTGAAAGCAAAGGAAAAAGAGAGAGAGAGAAAAGGAGGAGATGAGGAAAACAACCTCTGGCTATATTCAGTTCCGTGGCTGTGATACATACTTGTAAGAGAAAAAGAAGGGCATGAACATACAGAGCAGAGGAAAAGGATGGATAGATATTTACCGCATCGCATCCCCATCACCACCGTGCTATTACCTTTCACTACTTTCACATGCTTTGTACTTTTATACACCATTGTAATACCAGAACACCATCCCTTTTTAGCTTACAAGTCTTGCGAGTAGGAAAAGAAAACTGTTTTTGCCAAAAACGCTTGAGATGGAATACATGGATAAATTTTGACTGTTGTAGTCTCACTATTTTCTTTCCTCTACCATCACCACCACCACAGGCAACACGGCTATCAATTCGTATTGGAATCCTGTCGGGAGACTCCCGTATGGATGGCCAATATAAATTTTGCTGACGTTTGAAGAGTGGGAAAGCATGCGGGCCGATGGTTTGGGTGGTATGTGCCTGGCAGGCAAGGATGGAGCTGATATTGAGTTAGAAGATTGAGGATGGAGTGCAGAGTGGAGAATAATAATATTGTAAGATTATGCCAAAATAATGCCCTGTCGGGGTGTTGGTATCTGACAGAAAATGAAATAAATAATAAAATGTGTATCATGCTCAACTTTCTCTTTCAAATCACTTTATTTTCTGGTTTCACGGAGAAAGTGGAGGTGGAGGGGTGTTAGTGTGCAAAGTCAGTATTCTCGCTAGTGTACGTGCAGAGTCGTCACCCAAAATAAAGTTGGCTGTTCCTTCCATCTTCAAGTTTATGATTCTCTAACTCAAGGAACACCGAGAATACATACATTTAGGCAAACATGGCATGTGCTGTGCATGCATGTATGTAACATAATAAAGAGTAAATAAATATAACGTCTGACAGCAAAACTAATATCGCTCAGTTATGTTGTTGGCTGTGCTGAGGTTAAAAAAAGAAAGTCGGTGGGTCGGTCGGCTACTCGTCGGGGTCGAGTATTTACATGGAAAATTCCATTGTGCTGTCGTTATCATTGTAGCAAATCTGATATCGCATTTTGGCTAAACTTCCTGCACTCAATGTTTTATTGGATGATTTTTTGCGACAGGACCAGGGGGACGGGGTATAGAACCCAACCAACTAGGACTCTATCCTGGACCTTATTTCGACTTGGAACGGAATCATCAAAATGTGAGCGCCCATGTAGGCACCACGGCCTACCTTCCATGTTATGTAAGTCAAAATAACTTTTATTTTACAGTTACATAATAATTTAAGTGTGCCTGACTCTAATGGCGGAGCGAGCAAGAGAATGTGTCAATTTCTTGAACTTTATTCATCACATTCAACTCAACTGCCTATAACTATTATTTGTTTGTTTGGAAATTAGGTAAAACAGTTGGGAAACAAAAGCGTAAGTCAATTCCACCTTTCACTTCTTGTTGTCCATGTCCAAATATGTGTTACTTACGACGTCATTTCGCCCACCCACCACCTATTAATAGCGGGTCCCCTTCCTCTTCCAACTTGGAAACAAATCGGTTACTCAATTTTTTGCATGTTCACTCTCCTTCCTGGATTCCTAACTTTGCTTCAAGTTAAAATTTCCATTTTCATGTTTTATACTTGGCACTTTATTTCACCTCAGTCTTTCTCTTTACTCATGGCTCCACTCTCCGTTTTCACTGCGTCTATTCTTTTATTGGCCCTCGTCTACTTGAACGCGTGTCAAAACCAAGAGAGTGGAGGAAGGAAAAAATACAAGGTATAAAGCTGAAACAGGGTTTTTTCACTTGTTCTTTGCCAACTTTTCAACTCGGCTCTTTTAAGGAGCCTACGGCAAGAAAAAATTTCATAACATTAATGTATACACGGAGTTTGATTCGATATAGTGAGACAACTGATATAAAGTTTCAAACTTGGCCAGGTTGCACTGTCAGTATTATGTATATAAGACAGGCGCATCGTTTATTGTATTTTTTATTTTCCAAGCTTTCTATTTCGCTGCTATCATCCTACTTTCTATTATACTTCCATTAATGTGATGACATGTTCTCGTGCTCAATCCTTTCAACACTAATTATTACTGTGAAACCCATCAGACTGGTTTTTATGCAGGCTTTTTTCCATATCGTTGGTATTTTACGAGGAGAAAGGAACTGCGTAGCTTATTCTGTCTTAGTACAAGGCAGAGATTAACTAAACAACAAAACAGTCAGTAGATAACAGGAGACAGAA
>JAAXNX010000136.1:0-44913 GCA_036491905.1 Folsomia manolachei | reverse complement strand
TGACTCTCGAACTGTTGAAAACAATTTTGAGCCCACCCTTAACTTTTATTGCATTTGGGAATTCGTTGTTATCGATCAGTTTAATCGGGATGCAGCATGCAGCGCAGCAGACGAGTTGTTTCCTTTAAGTTGGTAACTGCAGGAAGTGTCGAACGGAATAAGACGAATGGGATTTAACCTCTGTGGTTTCCACCAAATTGTGGGTTACGCTTTTTCCTAAGAAGTTTCCTGAATTGAAGACTTTTCAATGTGCTGTTCTTCATACTTCACTGGTTATTTGGGATTCCCAAATTGGGAACACCAGCAAGCAAACAAGTATAAAATCAGAAATCTTGACTCAGTTATGAGGCGGATGGTCAAATCCATTCCGTACTCTGTGACCATTTGCAGCTAAATAAAGTATCATAATTGACAGTCCTATTACATACAGAAGTAGAAATAGAAAGGGATGGAGGGTCCATCCAATTTTAACTATGACATGGAATAGCAACCAAGATATGTTTGATATAATCTCAGCAATGGCACTAATGACAGTAAAAAAGCCATTCTGATGGAAGAAATGAGAGTCAAGATAAGATAGAGATGTCGTCGGAGCTGGGTTAATGTCAGTTTGGGTTTTGGGGTGAGAGAGTACAAATTGACATCAGGGAGTGACATGACATTCTGCTTTCTTTGGATTTGTACAAAAGTCCTTTGGGGTATTTGTATCTGGATAGAAATCATATAATAGGAAACAAGAATCCCATCAGTATTAACTCGACATGAGTCTCTGTTGGTATCTTGTAACATTCCGAATTCTTTGCAGACATTACTTTGACCTTACAACCAATAACCAGATTACCGTTCAATTTATTTCAAGTACTAATATTTGATTATTTGAAGTGTAAAACTCGGAAATGCCACCAACGTACTTACATCAGGCCCAAATTGTTTACTGTTGACATTACTATTCTGACCTAAGCTATCTCTGAACAATGATATTATACACAAGAATTGCCATTTCTAAAAAATGACATGCTCGACTTGTCTCCCAAATCCAACTAACTTAACCCTCACCGACCCGCTTTATTTTATTTTACAGAGGGAAAAAAGCTTTCAACAATTCGTTTCAATTTTCATTTCCAATATTTCAATAAAGCTCACCCAACTGACGATACGGGACAGAAGGGGAAATACCCTCGTCTAGAATAAAGTACCTTTCACCATAACCAAAGAAGGAAAGTAAAAGCCAAATAACCCAATTGTGTCATGAATGAATGCTGTGAGAACGGAAGTGGAAGGAGCAATACTCAGAGAGACACGTATTGCAAAAACAGATAGTACTTTTGAATATGGTAGTCTCCCAGTTGTAGCCCTAAGTCTTGTTTACCTCGAGAATAGAAGGATTTTTGCATGAATATGGAACAGTCCCAAGTGAAAATCTCTTGAGTTGACACAAATAGAAAAAATACTTTACCATAAATCTTTCAGAGCCATGAGAGTTTGGAAATTGAATTTGTGTATTGTGTACTTGCAGGAGAACTATCTCTTTCCATCATCTTCATTTCATGATGGCACATCCTCCATCCTGCCTCTTTCACTTATTGTACAATACATTGAACTATATCCTTAAGTTGTTCATATTCATGCAACCGGTATCGGTGTGCCAAGTGGAACATCTCAATGCGAAACTGCAACACAATGTTATGCTACATATTATGGAGGGTTTGGAATATATTGGTCGCTTATCAAAAATTGGCAAAAATTATTTCGCAGTTAATGTTTGTTAAATATGCTAACAATATTATTTCAAAGTTTTTGGGTAAACATGTATTCTTGGATTTTAACAATATTGGAATTGAGTTCTCGATCTGCATGCAACTATGTAATACAGAAAAATCACCTGCATGTATACAGTATACAGTGTATTCAGTGTCCATCGCTTTTATGCTGCATAAAAGCATTACTTTTTATTTAAAGATTAGCAAGTCCTGTCATTCCTGTCATTGAGATTTTCTCTTATCTCGTATTCAGTGAAAGCGCTTATATTTGTTAAATAAATGCTTAATGAAGGATTTGACTGATATTTTACTCTTACTCGGAAATTTTGTGTCGTTTTGATTGAAATTCCTATGACGTATATACTTCACATTGGATAATTGAAAGTGAAAGCACACTTTCACTCTACGTCTATGGCAGTCCTGTGGAGAGGTATAAATATGAACAGATATATGACGGACCGAATGACGACTTTAGTTTTAATAAAATCCTTAATTAGGAAACGAGGTCCAATAAAACAAACAAATGTGAAAGGAAAATTGTGTTATTTTAAAGTTAATCTAGAAACTGTTCTTTATAGGTACCAAAATACATTTGACCGCGGCTTTTTTAGCATTTATGTCACCAACAACTTGCTTATGTATGATACGGGCACTGACAATATTTGCAATAATAGTGTATTGGTAAATAGAATTAATGGAATTGTCTGGGTACGTAACTGGCTAAAATGCGAAAACCGAAGTATTTTGGTCTCACTGGACCAACTTTTACTGTAACGCGTCATGGGATGACTGACTGTAACTCAAACTCCAAATGTCGTCCATTTGAAACGATAACTTACAAACGCTATGAGAAACATATATGTTGTGCAGCTTTCTCCCGGAGTAGATTCAGTTACAATTTGGTGTGTAAGTATGTATCTACTTAAACTATAGTTGATTCAACCCCATACATGTTTTTATGGTATCTCTCGTATGTAGGTATGAACCAAGTTAGGGATTTCGGGTCCATATTGTCTCTCGAGAGTTGAGTAAAAGTAAATTTGGTCACAAAAAACATGCGACTACAGATATGCAGCAAAGGATGAGGTCGAAGAAGAAGGCAAAAAGGTTTGGGTCATGCTTCGTTCTTTATGTTATGGTGATGGGAAAAACTGCCTTCTTCTTGTCATAATAATGTGGGAATGAGTAAAGTATGACACACACCTAACCTCAAGGATAAAGATAACAACGAAGCAAGGAGAAGACAGTCGGTCAACCATTTTGCAAGCCGGAGGGATTAGGTTTATGGGTTTGTCCATTTGACCAGGAGGAAAGAAGCAAAATAGGATCAAGACAAACATGAGAGAGTTGTATTTTCTTCGCAAAATAAAGACATGTGCGGTTTTAGCTTAGCCTGCAGTAATGACAGAAAATGAGGGTGATACACGGTGGCTCAATTGCTTTTCAGTAATTAGTGTGTCGCCATTTGGTCAAAGGATGAATTTGTTTTTGAAACCCAAGGAAATTAGCCAAGAATATTGTGCCCTGGACCAATTTGTTGAATCTTTTTCGTAGACGTAATTGGTTTGTCAGTTTTCTTGTCCAAATAGTCATGGTGGTAGCCTACCACTGTTATGCGAGTCAAGCTGGAGAAAGTTAGGCAGTGATGTTTGTGCTTCAAATAGGAGATCATCATGACGTAAAATTCAATCACACCCAGCAAGCAAATCAAACTAACCTTTTTTCTCCACCTACCGAATCTGTCATTTTAGTTTACTTACACAGCTTGTTCAGAGCTTTCTCTGTCCTTGAGATTGTTTTTAACGGAATCTTCAAACGGTGGCCTGTTTGGCATGTGGTAATTTGTTTAACTTTCTTACTCATTTCTCGGTCAACATGTTTTCCACTTTAGGAAAATTTCAGGATTTTACCATTCCTTGACACGGTTCATAACAAACTGTGGTTTGCTTAAGTTTTGCATTTATAATTACACTACTTATTTGTCATACAATATAAGATGTAATCAACTTACTCCTTATTCGTACAGAGTGTTTAGTTTTGTTGAATCAATATCCATACATTTGTGCATATGATGTTTACTACTTCTAATGCAATTGTTTGCTAAAAGAACAGTTTAACCTGTGTGTGTCAATGAGTCTCAATGGTGTGTAGTTTATCCCTTATTTATTGCACAGCTTATTCCATATTTCTCTCTGCTTTCCACCATACTCATAAAGTTTCCCGGATATAGAAACATGTTGAAGCAAAATATAACTTCCTTTCACTTCTACCTACCTCCCTAAATTTATGGCATGATGAAATAAATAATTATGACAAAGTGCGACAACCACAATCACTCCAACTTCATATGCGGAAGTCAGCCCTAAAGTTAGCGAAAATTCGAAAACGCCATCGTTCAATGAGTGACTGAATGATGAAGCTTGTTAGCTTTCTCAAGACCGATTTGCTTTCACTTTTCAAGTAGCTGCTATTCTTCAATCCGTAAACCCATGCAAGGCAAAGCCATTAAATGAATGAGGTACTAAAATACGGCGGTGTGTTGGTATAATAAATGTGTTGTTCACCAGCATTTTATAATCTACCCACTACCAGCTCTACTGTGGTGAGAATAAGAATTCTGTCAACTCCTTACTTTCTCCTGGGCGATCAGACGTGAGTGTGGGGCTTGTTTGAATGGTGGCCATCGATCAAAACTATATTTTCAGTGACACCATATTTCACAACTTGTTCACGAACTCACATTTCTGACGCTGAGCTGCCATTCTTCATCTTAGATTTAACTTTTAGTGAGTGGTAAATGAGTGTGCAATTATTTGGCATGAGTTTTAAAACTGGGAGAATGCTTTATTTTTGCTAGATGCATACAACTCTCAAGAAGACATGCAAAACTTTTATGACAATTTTTATTTATGGTTCTAAGTAATTGATTTTTGCAAGGTATGAATGATTTGCGTGTTATTGACTTTCATAACTAGATTTATGAGTCTTCGAGTATATAATGGCCAATTAAAGTATTGAACTTTTCTGTCGTGGGGCACGCAAATTCAAGATTCGTTTCCAAATTGCATTGTTTCTTGTTTTTATAATTAATTTGGTTTTTGTGTCCTTTACATTTTAATGCATATTCGTCAATCAGTAATCAAACTTATTTATGCGCTATTGTCTAGCTATTCCAGTGACTGTTCCGAGTTTGTTCCGAGTTTAGAATTGAAAGCCTTGGTTATCAAGGCACGACTTATTCCCCGTTATAAAGCCAAGCCTTGTGCTTTAAGATTTCATAAAATTAGTTTAATTTTTTAAGTTTAATAAATTCTGCTAAAAATTATAATGAAACATCATGTTTCTTGGGTGCTCGCTGGAACGGTGTTGGTTGGTTTGTAAATTATAAGATTTTCATGTGTATTACGGAGCAAATCATTAAAACAAACTCAATAAATTCAGATAGCCTTCCTGTCAATCCCAGTCATGGGTCAGTTTCCACAATTTCCATTCTCAGAAATCTTTCAAAGTTTCCAACCCGGCGGAGGAGAACCTCCAAAAGAAGATGGTGGGGACGCCAAGGTGAAATCTCCGTTTCCAATGTGGAACGTCCCAAGTTTTGGCGGATTTCGGATGCCAGAATTACCACAAGACGGTAACTCAGCCCGAGAGAGGGACAGAGAAGCAGAAAAGGAACGGGAAGAGCGGAAAGAACGCAAACGTGAACGTAAACGAGTGAGGGATCGAGATGCGAAGAAAAAAGCGGATGCCAAAAATAAAGACGAAGAAAAAGATAAAGATAAAGAAACTGAGGAATTTCTAGAATAATTGATAAATACCAAAATTCATAATTTTGTCTTTAGTTGTTTATGTAATTTCAAAAATTAGCGAATCAGCCATCGTCCAAATAATATGCAATCAAAGTTTGAAGTTTGAAGTCACTCACTCCTGCCATTCACTACTTCCAAATTTTTAATCAAAGATTAATAGCATAGTTCTGTGTCACAGTTGTCTCTAATGTATTCTCCATTTGCATTAATTTATTCCCTTCTCGTTTGATGTAATTAGCCAAAAACGGAGGAAAACAGAAAGGGTGAATATGCATTAAGAGGCATACTTGTCCAGGACAGCAGAACAACTATTAGTAAAAGAGTCTTAACAGAAGAAAGCTTCAAAATGTAGCTGGAACAAACCATTAGATGATGTTCCTTTATTAGAACTAGTGCTGCTGCTCGTAAATAAACTGGGTTTAAATCCTTGTTTATTCCTCGTATTTCATTAGGGATTGCTAAATCAAGTTTAATTGTTCCGAGTAATTAATTGAAGTTGCCAATTACCAATGGTAATTCGATACTCAATCACTAAAGTCATTGGTGAGGAACATAAAACAATGAGAGAAACAATTATTATACTGGGTCTTATGGTGGATCCTGTTCTAAACAGAGTCAGACTTTCCATTACATAAGACAACACTAAACAATTTGTTGTTGTTTCTCTGGACCTGCTTCACAGTTGTGCAGATGCAATTTTAAAGCAATTCTACTTAAATATAATTTGCAAACTCTCATAACTAAATATCTACTAATACCCTAATGTCTGGCATTAGTTGGCTAAAAATACTCAAGTGGCACGGCCTCTTATTTCACCATTTCGAATCAAGAGCAATATTATTCTGAAACTTGAACTGATTTATGCATTCCACAGTCCCATGCATTGAATAACGGGTATCCCAATAATACACACAAGGCTAATGAATTCATTGTACAAGTACTTTTTGATTATTTTGCATTGTAAATTTGAGACTTGGATTTATGTTGAATGTTCAAGGTTTTTCATCACCTCGACATCCATCGGCACAGCAAATTGCCACAGAACTATGTGCATACTACGTAGTACTCAGTTTCTCAGAGTATTTGGCATTTGGCACAAGTTTGCAAAACAATTCAGAACAAAGCTATAAAAAATTCCTGCTAGTTCACTTTGCCACTAGGGAAATCCAAACTCGGCCCAATCTTCATTTTTCCAAGAATTTCTTCCTACTCTAACGGTGCCCATCCGGACGGGTATCCTTCGACTTATATGTCTTTCTATACATTTTGTTAAACCTTACTCAATGCACAACAACACGGCGTAATATTATCGTGGGGTGGTTGCTTTCTCCGTTCTTTTCCCTATTCATTTCTCCCTCCCTGTGAAAGTCACAGCTGGTGAATGAGTCGATTTTCGATTCGAGTGGGTAGATCAAACATCAAAAGTAAGTTAATGGATGTCTTTTTTGGACCAGAGTAGTAACCAAGATTCCTTTTGACTCATTCCCAACTTGTCACTGAAACTTGGGAATCCCAAGTTTCAGTCCAAGCTCACATAAGATTCTTTTTAACACTCTCGTCTCAACTTGAGATTTCTTTTCTGGACTTTATTGATGGAGTGAGGCGAGAGATGAGATGAGATGAGATGAGTGACATTATCCATAACATTGCGACCTGACCCACGGATCATCCGAATCGGATGTGAGGATGTTCACACATTTCATTTCATGTCGTCAAAAGTTTTTCATTCAGTACTAACTGTGAATTAGGAATGCATTATTGTGGAAATCAGTTTCATTTTGGTAACCCGGAAGTTGTTATTTTTTGTCGGATTTACCGTTGGGTTCAAAAATCCAGTGTTTATCGACAAACATCACAACTGGGACTTAAAGTAGACTACACAGAAAACGACAGGATGGTATTTTCGATAAAACACTAACATATCATCCAAGTTACTACTTGTTTTCCTGGAAGGAAGCTATATTTAAAAATTTGTTTTTCGCAAATGGACTCGTCTTTCAAAAAAGGACTACTTTGTCTCGACTGAGATCTGAGATAACGCCGAATGTTGGTTACCTACTTCCAATTTGGTGAGATATTTGATAAGATAGAAGAACATGAGCATGGGATAAGATGAGATTATAGCGGATTGGAAAAAGTAATTGAATGGATCTCTAGCCTGGGAAACTCCTGACATAACCAATCGACAAGTAGGTATTGAATTAAGGTCACATCACGTACATAAGCCTTTTGATTCTGATTGCATTGCGCTGCCTAATAAAAACTTTCGAAAGATGAAATAGAAGCTGGATCAAAGTAATGATAGTAAAAGTAAAATAATAGTGAAAACTTTAAAAAAAAGGTTTTCAATTCCGATTCAATTAGCCAATTAACCTTTGCTTTTTGCAGAAAATGTCATAGGAAATCGATACTTTAAATTAATCGATAAATTTTTAGTTTGCCATTTTTAATAGTCTAGATATTCATACTCTTGACCCTTATTTGCGGATGATGGGATTGGCACACGGGTTATTAAGACATTGGCTGAGTACTGCTGTCGTTTCACAGATCGAACTGGGCAATCAGGAAAAGCGATTCAAGTCATTTGATTGTTGGCTTCTTTCCTGGCTAAAACCAGTGTCTTTAGTGTCTTGCAATGTAATTGTATAAGTACGTGATTTGGGATTGAAGTTGGATCTGCTGCCAATTGAGATCCTACACGTGGCTAATGTCTTTGTCTCATGTCCCATTTTTTATCGTACCCTCTCTAAGTTGGGGGTACTACTACTAATTTTGAGCTACTTTTCAATTTGAGGGATTTAATTTTATGGTTATATTGTCGTAACGGAAAAATTTGAGACTTTCATGACCCATTGGACAAAATGTTCGGAACTTTTTCATTTAAGAAATGTTAAGAATCAGCTTCAATCCTTCAACTCTTAGCATGGTTTGTCCACTAAGATTACTGCAAAGTAAATTTTCGAGTCAGTCTTTTTTTCGGTTTGACAGCACCAGGAAAGGAGTTCCATGTTAAAGTTGGTTATGGAAAGAATGGTATTTTTGCCCATCTTTGGAGGTTGAACGTGAACCATAATGGGATGTGAAAGCCAAGTAGACAAAGCTGCAGTGTTTCGGTAATGGTACCTAGCAAGGAAATGGTAGCTGAATATATTTATAGACATATATTAGTGCATTAAGCACTTTGCTTCGCCTTTCCGCGGATTTTGAGTATGAGATGGCCACTTGTACTCACTTCCGTTTTCCTTTCCCAACCCTGTTTTTATACTTGACTTTTTTTCCCTCCATCTTTCCTTCACCATGTTTACTCGTACTGGGGATAATCACAAGGAAAAAAATAAAGTCAAATGAACCAGAAGTCACGGCAAGAAGAGTCCAGTATGGCGACTTCATATTGAAATTCAAGTAAATGCAGATGTGCACAGTCTAACCCGGACTGAACAAGCCGTTGTTTTACTTACTTTCAATTTCAACCTGGCACACGTTTACGTTGAATTAATGGTGAGTAAGGAAGACTTTTGGATTACATTAAATTTAACATTGCATGTTGTGGGATCCGGTGTGTTGTAGATTTTGTTTAGGTACTGACAGAAACGCAGTTAAGCTTTGGTCATGGTGTGCACGAAAAGTGTTCAACCTACAGGCCGTTGGTTTATAAAGAAGTTGGTAAAGTCGAAAAAGAAGATGAGATTCTTCCCGAGAATCTCTAACTCTGGCCAGATTCTTTCCTTATATTCAACGCAGTAGGAGAAAGCATGCAGGTAACTACATGAGATGAAATGGTTTATATTTTAGGCTTATACAGTGAAATGGGAGTCATACACAGTGGTAGAATAAGTGCTTTTAGAAAGAACAAGGAGCTAGTTGTGCGTAGTTTTACCTTTACTTGGCTTCAACTACTTGGCTTCAACTACTTGGTCTTGTCTTTTTGGAGAAAGTTGAGAAATTCCGAGATCGCCGTCTCCGCCCAAAGCAATTCTCAACCACTTTAACTTTCAACCTTTTCAACAACAAAAACTCTTCACAATACCACCTCCCACGCTGAAAATAGAATAGAAAAAAAATTGAGGAAGATGAGGATGATAAGGCCGGTTTAAGAGCAGTGAATGTTTTTTTCTAAGTTTTTTTCTGACCAAGAAACATTAATTTTGAGAATAGAATCTTAGCTTATCTACAAAAATTCTATTTTTCCACTCAATTTTAAGTAATTAAAGTTTTTTTTAACTTAATAAATATTTTGGCGTATGTTGGTATATCGAAACTTCGACGGAGAAACGATTTTATCTGAAAATTGACAAGGGATAGATGTTTAGTTGCTTTGTTCCCTACTAGTTAGTGGTAGTCGCTCTAATTTCACTTTCACCCTTTG
The DNA here is from genome assembly GCA_036491905.1 of Folsomia manolachei. Classification (NCBI taxonomy): domain Eukaryota; kingdom Metazoa; phylum Arthropoda; class Collembola; order Entomobryomorpha; family Isotomidae; genus Folsomia; species Folsomia manolachei. The sequence goes on along the minus strand of JAAXNX010000136.1, from coordinate 34,978 downwards.
AGGTTCGATCTAATTCTATTCTTGTGTATCTTGTTAGTTTAATTAGACCCGTAATCTCTCTAACCAACCAAGAAGCTATTGAATGATAAATGATAAACTGAGTAATTTGTCACCTCACCAGTTTCACGAGTCTGGCGAGTTTGGCCTGGTTTGCACAGCATTAATTTTCACAGCCATTCCCTTCCTTATTAGTTCTTTGTCCCTTTAGAGAAGATTAATTGATGGAGTGTGGTTTGGTGTTTGAGTTGCTTATTCGTTTCGTAAATATCAGTAAATATAAACATAAGGATAAGCATAAGGATCTCAACCAACGAACTGAAAATAGCAAAGCTTCCCATATAACTGTAATGTCATTAGATAAGCAGATGTCGTTCATTACACAAGTTTATTGAATGCCTACATCCTGCTGCTGCCTTCTTCATCAAGACGGATTGTGGTCAATTTTTTACCAGTTACAAGTTTTAATTAAAAACGGCGTGCTTGGTTTTTAACTAGTAATTAAGGTCAAGGTAGGAATTCAACTCTTCTGGGTAATTTGCATCACATCGATCTTGTTTAATTCGGTGTGTCGCACCAGCGCATTTCTATTTGTTATGGATCTCTTATTAGTCTCAGTTCGCAGTTTGAATAATCAAAGGAATTGATCAAAGGTTATGCAATGGTTATTATTGAAAAGTTATACAACATTCCTTTGCATTTTACATGAATTCATCAATAAAAAAATATAAACGGAGTAAAATATTGTTATGAAGTGCGCACAAAAAATTACCTAAATGAGACATCGAACTGCAGCCTTCAATAAGGTCGGATAAATAAAAAAAGAAGGAATTTAAACTGCAAATTCTCAACCTTCAATATTTATCATAAAGCTGAAATTGGGATATTTTGGCCTCCAGCGAACCATGCACAACGCAATATTGGAAACAAGTTCAAGAATATAAATATACCTACGGATTTATTGACGAGTTTATAGTTGAAAATGTCTCCGTCATTCCGTAATAATTGGATTTATTTTGTATTATGTATCATTCCTTTATACTTATTTTCTCGTAAAAGTTTCTCGGTTGAAGCAAATTTTTTTCACTGGAACAAGGTATCACTGACATAAACCCAGCCAAGGTTGGGCTTTATTGTGTAGTGTTTGTCATTTCTTATGTGATACATTATATTTATTTATTATGTCTCGTTAAAAAGAAGCTGCGTAGGAGATGACAGTTTATTTATTATATCGACCAGTCACCGGGAAAGCATTACGGGAACAAACAACCGACCAACCGCAAATAAATTACCCCGGAGGAGAAAGGAACGATATACCGTTAACACCAGCTAATAACACAATTCAACACATACTTCATATCTATTCGTACTTGGTGAAAGGGATGAGACAACTAGTTGAATATAAAGACATGTTGGAGTGACAGTATTGATCTAGTTGTGCGTAGTCATTCGACCTAATTTCAATCCGCGATATGTATCCACTACGTGTATAAATATCAATGTGCTAAATTCATCCAAAAAGAGAAAGTAAAACATATTGTTGCGCATTTTATACAATTCAGTTAGCTATTTATAAATCTTCCTACGAAAACATGCACATGTTTAATGTTACATTAAATATTTTGAAGTTGGTTTGTTTGTGCTTTCATGAAGTGAAAGTTAACTACTTGAATATTAATACATACGTAAAACATTAGGTTACCATTAGAATATATAAATAACATTATTTTATTTCAGGGTGACCTCTTTCAGTCATAAAATACTGAACGCATTTGAACAGCCACGCTTCCTCTTGTTCCGACAAAATGTAAGAGAAGTCCTTGTTTCCTGTTAAATGGGGATATCACATTCTAAATCTATTAATTAAAGTGAGCATTGTCCTCTAATTCTATTCAACTGTCATCTACACCAGTCCACGGTCAGGCAACGCAACGCAGAGTCGTTTTGCATCGTGTGGGTTTGAACCATGTTATGAATTATGTTGAGAAATTTCCTATTAAAAGTTCTTTGCTAAACTTATGCTGGCTATAAGTTCTGAGCATTTAGGTTGCGGATATATTTATCAGAGCTCCATTGACAGCGTGAAAGTATTTTAATCGTTACAAAATCGATGTCTTTACAATCATAAAAAAATTATAATAACTAATGCACAACTCTTGATAGAGTACACAACACCTTAGCATTATTATACCGTACCTTTATGCCAAAGGATTTTTCTGATATTTTCCATCAAACAGAATGAAATCCAAATGCCGGAGCTACCTAATCCACTGTTTTTAGATACACCGTTGTACAAAGTATTTTTAGTTTTTGTTGTACTATTCAAAAAGATTCGGGTTCCTTCATCTTCGTTTCTGTTTAACAATAAATATTATGGAAAGTTATTGTATTGTTGGCAACAGTCTGCTACTGCCACTATCTGTATCCTTCGTTAGTTTCTGCGGGTCCCAATTTTTCTCCTTTTAAAGTTTGCTCTTTTGAACTGTAAGGATTTGAGATTGTAAAAACTTTTCCAGTTTTTTTCTACAGCAATGCAAAGTAAGGCCCGGATGGTGCGACAGGGACGTTTAGTTAAGGACCAGAATACTCTGCGTTACATATTCTACGAGTTTACTTACATTGAATGCAACAGACGCATCCATGCTGTCGCTGTCCTATCTTGGAAAGTTTGCAGTAAATTTTGTCTACAAGAATGCGCCATACAATGACGTACTCCCTTCGTCTGTCTAGTTAGTAATACAGGACACAAATACAACCCAGTTTGGAATGTAACCTTGTTATCTACAAACCCGAAAAGAAAGCAAGCCAAGTAAAGTACTACGTATCTGGTGAAAGCCGTGCTGTGTTCAAATCTTGAATTCTAAAATTCCCGTCAAAACTCAGCTCAAGCTCAAGGCTCAAATAAAAATCAAAACAAGCCGTTGGCCAAAGAAACCACTTGAAAGCTGAATTGAAGTTGAATTTTATTTTAAGTCTTTTTCATTCAGGATAACGTCTCACTCTAATGATAAGACAGATGGAAAGAGTGAAGTTGAACTTTGGTGGGGTAGGCTCATCCATTACCAATGTGTAACAGAATCATAAATAGTTTTGACTTGAAGTATCTGTACACGCGTCTGTCAAAAATGTATTGAGTTATTATACGTATGTACACAACCTATGGTAGTTGGGGGATGAATCGAAAAAAATCCCCATTATTAGGGTTGCTTCATTGCGTAACTTTCCATACTGTCCTAGACGGCTTGGTTTAGTAGGAAAACATGAAACAGCTCTAACATCAGCCTCTGAATCCATTCCTGCCATCGGTTCAATGTCCAATAATCCGTGGAAAGTAGTTGCCTACGTAAAACCTATTCATAAAATTCAACCAACCTCATCCATTCAGCCGTCTGATATTTCCGTGATCCTCAAACTTTTCCTGACTTGGTTACCGTTGGCACTGGAGTGTTGTGTTAGTGTTGGTCTATGCAAATGAGAGCGGGGACAGATGTGCGATGCAATGTTCCAATCCACCATTTGGATAAGCAACCGCAGTAAAAGTAGGAGTTGTAAGTATGAGTAAGCACATAAGGGAAATAATATCAGTTCACTGGGCTGCCTCCCCCACTCCCTTTATAGCTGGAGAAAGTGAGACATTTCGCCCATGTAATGATATACATGAATTCGATATTAGTGTTGAATATGGAGCAGGACATGACATGTTTTTTGGATGAAGATCATTCTGCATGTTTCGCTATTTTAAGTTTGCAAGGAGGTGAAACACAGGCTACCCTTGGTTTAAGGAATATGTCTTGACTTCGTCTTAACTCTGCAGTAAGGTTGATAAAATATCTAGGCTCAAGTAGAAAGTTAAATTTGTTTCAGTAGGGTGCAGCTGGGTGGAATCTGTAAAGTAAAACTTTGTGGTGTGGCATCCCTTCCCATCATTCGACTTCATGTAACATTTACGAAGGGTGGGTATGCATGAGGAATCGACCGACTAGCCAAGTTGACTTCCGGTTGAGCTGGAGGACTTTCACCTGCCTGGCGGCGGATTACCAAGAAGTGAAAGTGGTCTCGGGGTGGGTTATATGAAGTTGGAGTGGGCTATTTTGCCCTACTTCTAATTACTTTGAATCCTAAAAATAAAACATGAAATTTGAAGGTAAAACGTGAAATTATCTAACAAATTTTTAATTAATTCTTTTAAATTTACTGAATAAAAACGTCTTAGAGCAACAGTTAACAATTTGTTTTTTCGTGGTATTTAATGCAAAAACTGTTTACAGGGAAAGTACGATATCAATTCTGGATTTGATCCACGAAGACGTTTTGCATGTCCGTTTGTTTCTCCCGAATTGAGTGAGATTGGATCAATACACAGCCAATATTCACAATTTCCTTAATGCTACAGTTGAAACAGGGCCAATTCTGAAACTTTGTGACTTTTCCATTGGCATGTAAAAGAATACATGGGAAGCATATTCCTCAGTAGTACAAGTTATATTATTACGACATTTGCATCTCCATTCAATAGAAAAAGCAAAATGTTATCATGATACAAACAGAGAAACATAACAAAGTGCAATAACAATACAACCAACCCTGACTCTTCTCCATTTCCTTTTGAGAGAATACCCAATTCTTCCACAAAACGTGACATGTGGTTTTTTGGAAAAGTTTTTTTAGTTTCATCCCCATTTTCAAAAACTTTATTACCATTTCCACCGAAAACTAAGCTAAATGAAAGGATGTCGACCGCTGCCCAAAACTTTTGAGTTTGTTTAGGAGAATCATTTTGTTCCCGTTTGTTTTCTAACTCTTGCTCCTGCTTTTTCAAATATTTCTAGGAAGATGAGAGTAGCAAAATGTGTTGACAGATTGTGTCTCTTTAAATTTTGTAATGACACAGGCAAGGTATGATGCCACAGATATGAGAAAAGGCACGTGCAGTTTCCTCCTGTCATGTCACTTATATGCCAACTCAAGTCCAAACTCTAACGACAGAGACATCGGCTCTCGTTTTACTTTCTCCTAGGCCTCCACTACCTCTGCTTTCTTTTTGTACATAAAATATTTGGCGTTAGCGTAAAAAAAGTAAGAAAACATTGCAATACTGTACAAAGAAATGCACAGCGGCGTTTTCACAGATATGATATTATTATTTTGGTTTGTACGAAGTAAAGTAAAGTGTAGAGAAAAAGAGGCGAATGTTGATCATGACAAATGTGTATCACAAGTATGTGAGTGAGAGCTATGAATTTACCTGATGATGCCGAGGCTGTTTTGCTGCAGAGTGAAAGTGGAGAAAGTGATACTTTGAATCTGGATGAGATGAAGAGGACACCTCAGCTCAGCTCAGTTTTGCACGAGGTGAGGTGGGAGTAATGTAATGTAACGTGATGCAAAATTGTAACATATCATCATGACGTGCGAGATAGCGTCTCGTCTGCTGGGTAGGCAGCTAAAATGTTCCTGTTGAGTTGAAGTTGAACTGATGCCGAAGATGTTGAGAGGAGAAGAAATATTACAGCAGTCGAAAATTTTATGCACATTCATATTCATAATGTTTGGGTGGAGTGGTTGCAGACTCCTTAGTATCCTTTATTTTGCAAAAACTTTCCCTAAACTTATGCATGTTTATCTATGTGTCTATCTGTATTGAGTGAAGAAGTGGAGGCTGACTGGCTTTCTCTCGAAGAATTTTCAAGCTTTATTACTTGGCATAATGAATTTGTTTTATTTTAGCATATACAAAACAACATGCCGGTGTATTCATGTGTGGAGAAAGTTGTTGGTACGGGTGGGTACTCATGCTGCAAATGAGGCCAAGTCAGTTTAAATTTTGAGTTTATTAAAACCATAACTTATCCTTGACTTTCAAGTGATTACTTTAAAACAAAATGAATTACTTTTGAGAATGTACTGAACCGGGGGAGAAGTATAGAATATGTAAAGAATCACTCAAGACGTATGCATATGCACGTAATCCGGGCATATATTTACTTGCCTACTTAGTAATTTATGCTTACTAAAATACGCCTTCAACGTATCTCAACCGTAGTAAAACTACTTTCACCTCATACTCTTTGCATATAGAATTACAATCGGGTCTATGTTATTGGTGAATGGTTTCTCTTAATACTTGAAGTCTTAAGCGTGCAAGTTGTGGCCATTATAATACTACAATCACGTTAATTTCATACTTTCAGTTATCCAGTTACCTGACTTTGTTGGTTGAGTTCCAGATTCAACTGGCTTAGGTGAGTATTTGGTGGGTGGTGTAATGTTATAAGCTGGAGGACAGAACACGGAAGGAAAGACGGTGAAATGAGTGAGCGATCCAGACGTTATGATCATAAAATGCAATAACCACAGACCATTAAGCTACCTAGGTGGACTCATTTGCATTTTATTATTATAATTTATTTCCTCATTTTACAGATGGTCAACCTCTACTAGTACTTTGGCTCTTAGTCCTTGGGGCTGTTGGGAAAGGACTTTCTCCACTCGGGAGAAAGTGGTTAGTTGTAGTGCCAATGACTTGGACTTAATATTTCCTAAAAGCTAAGTATAATAATGTCTTAAATGTAGGATCGACTATGCTATATGTCCTGCATGAGTGAACAAGTTTGTGTTGTTTCATCTAGTAAATTTTATGTTGAGTAGGCAAATACGAAGGTTGACTTTAAGAAATTTGGTAATCTCGTGGGAGTGATTGTGGACAAATTGGTCCAATCGAGTAAGTTAATGTGGCATTTTGAAAAGTAATTATTGTGCAGCAATAATTGTAATGCATATGGTACTTTTAATGTTCAATCTACAAAACAGTAAATTTTTCACAGTCACGATTTACATTTGTTATTCTAGTTACGTTTTTTGGCGGAAAAGGTTTACCTACTTATTGTGGACAGGCTTTTCTTTTCTGTATCATTTTTAAGTGGATTACTTTTATTTTGAAAGCAAGACAGCTTTACAAATACTTTCCAGCAAGTTGTACACTATAAGACATCATAAGGAAAGTATTTAGACAGGTTATACTTGCAACAAAAACCTTAATTGATGGTCAAAATTGCAAATGATCACATGCAAAATCTTCGAATAGTCTCATAGCTCTATCTTTGAATTGTTTTTTGCATTGTTCTTATATTTTTGTACTACACATGTCTTCAATTTCCGGTCGGTTGATTTTTGTCATTGACCCAGTAACATGATTTGTGTAGTGATCTAAAAATTTGTTGGATAAGCATGAATACATTTCGACTCTGTGTCGCGTCCTGGTAGACCCCACCAGGCCGACGGAAATACTGCATTGAGGGGTATTGTAAGTGGTTTCAAGGAAAATAAAAATAGTTGCGAGTTTACTTACTTGTCTGCAAAGCAGTTTTTTGGCTCTTTTCTCGTTTCCTTCGTACAAACCAACGAGGAAGGAAACAAAAAGCTTCGGCAAGTATAGAGACATATTGTTGGCATTGTGTTCAGTTCAGCAATGATTTCTCCACAGAAAAGTCACAGTTAACGAGCCAGAATTGGTCGCATACTCGACAACAACTACAAGGAAGCAGCGAAGAATAGCTGATTCTTTAGCAAATAAACAACCGATACATGACATTTTGTGGAGTTGTCTAGTAGATATAAGCATAATAGCACAAATAGTACATACCAATATGTGCTTGTCTGCACCAAACTAACAACCGTATATCCGTCACACAGTTGGTGGCTTATCTGGTAGAGAATTCTTGTCACGGCCAACATCTTCTTTCCCCAAGGAAAGCAACGTTCTACATCTTGTTTTTGTTTCATTACATAATTTGCAGATAAATCATGCTTCATAATCTCTTGTTCTCAGCTGATCTGATTTTCCCAATTATATTTTATCCATGTGCACTTTTGTGTAAAGTACTCGCATAAGAAGGATGTCGGAAAAGTCTTACTTTAAGAACTACGCATGTATTTGAATTTTTATGCAGAATTTCCGGTTTCGGTTTAGGATAAATAAGATGCAACCAAAAATCATTCCCATCGAATCCTACTTCCGCCGAGTAACTTTCTTTTCTGATATATGACATTCTTTTCTGAAATGTAAACTTGGTCAATTTTATTATCTGTAGTTCTAAACTTCCTTTGATCCATTCGTTATTAAAACGCAATACATGGTTTTTCGCAACCACGTTTTCTCTACAACCTGATGCAAGGTTAACAAAACCAAGCAAGACATATTTCATCATTTTATTGCTTTCCAAATGGTATAAAAAATATTTGAAAAGGCATCCCGCAGTTATTACAAGGTTAAGTTTGAGGATCATTGCCAACGGCACTTTTGACGTTCTTCTCAAAGAATACGGCGTTGCATCGGTTTCCAGCAAATCTCAAATATTTCAATTCTACCAATTGAATTTGTTTTGCTGTCTCTTCAATTCTAACGGGAGCATCGGTATCTGAAGCAGTTTTGGTGGTGGGCACATAAATAAAAAGCAAAGAGTTTCCTTTTCATCACAACCAAAAGATGCAGTGAGGTAGGAACAATTCACTTTTCCTCAAAAAATCGACAAACACGTTGATCTCTTTTTTCCACACATTTGTTCAATATGTTCACAAATATTTTGTGATTCTAATGGAATGCCTTCGCATGACTACTTCCGTGTGGAGAATCACTCACTCATGGATAAGTATATCGGATTTGAGACTTAAATTGTGATATTCTTTGACTCAGAGAAAGTGCAACTCCCCACCTACACAGAGATGCCAGTACAGATGTAACAACGAATAATTTCAATATCACTGCCATCAAAATCGGATGTTTGCTATTTGTGCGTGTAGACTGAAGACTTTGAAGGAAAGTAAATAAACAAACAAAGCGCATCTTACTTTGAACCGAAATCCTTTTATGACATCAATTCTAAAGATGGAAATCCCCAGGGAGTCGGCTGGCTTTGGTTTTTGTGCGTTTCTTTCAAAAGTTTACGTTTTTAGATGTATCCCGTCATCCTGTGTTGACAATCAAGTTCAATATTTGATGCGTTTCGATTTTATTTTATTGAGAAGTCCAAAATAAAATTGAAGATGAGAGAAGCTGGTGTGGTGACCAGTACATGGTCAAGTTTAAGGAATGTTGACCGAATCTTTGCTTAGGATTGCGTTTTGTTTTAAACAGTCCATAACAGAACAAAACAAAAAAAATTGTGTAATGCTTTTTAGCCAGTATAAAAAAATAGCATATTCAGTTTTAGTAAATAAGTGGAGGTGGCAATTTTGTTGTCGAAATTTGTGTGTCAAATTTTTTTGCAATTTTGTTGTGAATCAAAGTAGACATGAAAAGAAATTTTATCTCTTTTGCGTATTTATAAATATGTTTTGAATTTTGAATTTACTGACAATATTTGTACTATTATCGAAATATATATCATCGCAATCTTAAATTTTAACCTCAAAAAAGGAAATAGATGAGTGGGAACTCTAGTATTACAGATTTTGGAACAGGAAATAGATAGCGGTCTCTGTTGGGGGGCTTCCTTTTCACAAATTATCTCCATCCATATTGCATTACTTATAAAGCCTCGTCCTCTCTTCAGGATAGTGGATTGGTCTGTAGCAATTCCTCCACTCCAGTCTAGCTGACTGTTGGAGAAAGTGAGGATAACGAACATCATTGCACGATATATGGATAGTCTTTCAAAATTGCCATCATCTCTCCTTGGATAGAGTAGCTCACTACATACTTTTGTTAGGAATCGAAGTGGAGACCAGTAAGTCTAGTCTGAATCCATTTGTACTTTTTCATAAAAAATGCAGCTCTATTATATGAGCAAGCTGTAATGTGGATGCAATGTCGCAAACTTTAACAATCGGCCACCATTCCCATCACTTTCTTTTTGGTTGTCTAGTGTAGTCTTTGTGCGTGGACTGGGAATGTGTAAAAAGAAGTCAATGCCCTATTGTTGTGTCCTTGTCGATGAAATCCAAAATATTTTTGAAGGATGAATGAATAAAGTATTTCGAAATTAGTTTTGTACTTACTCCAGGTTTGCCAACAGTAGTTGCAATGTAAAAGATTTTAGCCACAGTCATAAAAAGTTCACCAATACTTATATTTTGATTCCAATTCTGCCAAAACCACAGACATTACTGGAAAGAAATGGGAATAGAACAACACTGGTATGGATTAGTTTGGGGTGTGAAATCTTATCGCGGTCAATAGACCTAAAAAGTTGGCAACAGAACTGGATCATTTAGTGCTGCTTCATTGGAAAATTGATAAACATCCATTTCACACTATAAAATAATGTTTTGTGGTCAAAGTACGGCGGAGCTATAAACATGACTTACACTTGGTAAGTTGCGTTTTATAATAAAACCTTTATTGTTCACGGAGGTAACAGCATGTGGAAGAAGGTCAGTCTTCAACTTTGGTCAAGATTTCAAGATGCCTACTTCGTAAAGTAATTTTGTGTTGAATGAACCATAAGGAGTGTTTCCTTATTCTCCAATCTTTTTGAAGTGTCGAGTTTTCTGGTACAAAGGATCTTTTAACTTTTTTGAAGCGGCACACGCACACACTCTCAAACTCCAGAGAAATAAGTGCTCACAAGTCCAGCAGGAAGAAAGTCCTGGTGACACATTTCCTGATTTTGATTCTTCTCAAAGAAAAGGGATAAGAGGCATGAGCGTCAAAGGATTCTAAGCCTTGCAACAGTTACACTGACCTGCCGACTGACTGGGAGAGAAAATCCTCTTAAAATTTGTGTTTATTCACAACACAACCCTTCAAATCTTATTTGGCTTCGTGAAGCTGGAAGAGAGTGAATGTAGTTGGTTCACATTTTAATGTTTATCCCTCTTTTTCATGAAAATCCATGTATATATAAAATTTGGGTTATAATACTGAATAATTGATGTATGAATATATCGAATATTTTAATGTCGGTTAATATTGAGAAAGTTTGCTGTCAACAAAGAGGGTCATTTTATCTAAATGAATTATAAACTTGACTGTCACCAAATATTTTTTAACACTCTCATAGTTCGACAAATATACACAAGAAATAAATTCATACAAACATAATCACTCATAAAAACTCATAAAAATTCACAACCTACTTTTTTGTGCAATCTAGTCAAACTAATGACACTTGCTCAAACTCTACAGTTTTCATTCGTGTGACATGTTGTACCAAATATTTTCACTGCTTCACTTCGTAATCCCCATATTTTTGCAATGTATGCCATACTCAACTTTCTCTTACTTTCTCCCCAAACATTACGAGTTGAACGTGACTTGTGACCAAGTGACAAGTTTGAATTTGACGTTGACTTGATGTTTAAGAATTTTATTACTGAGCAGAGTGCATTATTTTGCAAAAAACATATAGGGCCATGGTTTATTTGACTGCTCTCATTTTTATATTTCACTCTTTCTCTCTTGTCATGTCCTCTAGTATGACATGAATAGGTGACTCGAGCTCAAAAATTAAAGGAGGTTGTTTGGATAAAAAAATGAGATTCAAATAGAACCAAGGATCAACTTCAACTCAACTCGCTGAAATTTTTATCCTTTCATGAATTCATAGTTAGATTGGGGAATTCACTACTCAACCCAACAGCAAGCTAATGTACATGTATTAAGGGGCCGATAAATACAAAGTTTTTCTCAGTGAAGGATTCCTAGTTTTTCTCTATCTAAAAAATAAAGTTGGATACATTAAAAAACAAGAATCTACTTTTGCTCCTCACCTTAACCTTTGTGTATTCTCTGACATATTTCCTTAGAAAGGATAGGACACACGTGGGTGGTAGACAGATCAATGCAAACAAAATAAAACAAAACATTGTTTCTCGATTTCAACCGAGTTCCTTAAATTTTCTGAGATTGTTTTAAACCTTTCGTGGTTTGTGACTGAGTTGAGTCAGGAGATGCATTTTAATTCAGATGCATCGGTTTTAGAACTCGAGATTTTTATTTGTTTCCTGAGTGTCAAACTTTCAGCTAGTAAACTTGAGTGTTGAATTCTCTAAAAGCGAGAAATCTTTAGCATCTGACTCAAGCAAATTAAAATGCAGAAAGTTGTGAATTGAAATTTCAAGATCGAATCCAACATCGATACAATGAATTGACTGTAGTATAAAACGTAATTGGAAACGTGAATATATTGCAAATGCTAAACTTGAATTAGGATCAACCGTGGCTTTGCTGTAGTTAATGTTTTTGTAAAAATGGGAAAAGTTCCATTCCTGCCACTAAACAATGCAGCCAATAAATTGGAGAGGCCTGAAAACTGAGCACAGTATAAAAAATACTTCATCATTTTGTTTCTAGATTGTGTCACATTACAGGATTTAAGTAACAAAAAACATTCGTCCATTTTGCAAGGTTACAAAAAGCTAGCCCGAGTAAAATATTTTCCAGATAATCAAATAAAATTTTCTGCTTTAAATAAATATGTACACAGCTTGTAATGTGTGCCAAGTAATCTGAACTCGTGCATGCAAGTTAAATGTTTTATTTATTTGTTAGGATGGCATTCAAAAGGTAGAAGCGTGTCACAGATAATTTGATAAGCCATTCAACTGATTCAGCTTGTGGCCACAGAAGCAATCCGTCACAGGGTCTCTCGAACAAGGACGGGGTAAAAAATTGGATTCATTGAGACTCAACTTTACACGACAATTTTTTTGGTTGTTTATAGATTATGCTACTTGTAATGAATGAATTGTGGAATGAACACTGAAGATGTTTGATTATTGACAATCTTCAATACTACAAATTTCTAAGAGTACAACGTGGATGTACATAAGACAGGTTATTCCACGAAACCCCAAACTTTCCCTCATTAGTTGATGAGAGCAACTTGTTACAAGACCACTACCACTTAGCGGCTGGTGGATTTAGCAGATTTCCGGTGATTTGTTGAGGACTGCCCCCTGTCAATCTGTTACTTCTCCAAATATCACTCAACGTCTTCCCGACATTCCCAAGTCGTAACAAAAGCATTTTCTTTGTAAATCATTGGGGTAGTACCATTCTCGCTCTACTCACAATTCACGCAGAAATGGGCATATGTAAATTAAATAATTGTCTGGCAAGGTTCTTGTCGTTTACCTTTAGCCAATTTAATACGGTCACAAGCAGAATGACCATTGAATAAAAAAAGATGAATTGGACCATATTGTTCGTTCAGGGATTGAAAAAAATTTGTTGGGAAAGAGATTTTGTCAGAGCTGAGCCCAGAGTAATCCAAAGAGTCAAGGAGGACATGTCAGTAGATAAGTAAAGAATGGATGGACTCCAAGAAAAAAACGAAATCTCACCCATCTAAATTCCTATCAACACTCCCATGCTGTAACTGACGGGAAACAATTGATGTTGAGCAGAGTACAAAATTTTAAACCATCATTGTAAGATTTTGAAATATTTTTAGTTTACAAGGTGTAGAGACTTGCCTTGCTAGCAGAAATGTTTGCATCGTTTGTTGTAAGGTGTTGTGTTGAAAAATACAAATTTACTTTGTGTGGATTCTTTTTTCAAAACAATTCAGCTCAATGAAATGGGCGTGGAACAAACGTCTCTGTTTACCAAGTTGAACTCCTTCCTCCAAGTAAATTGATACTTCCGAGGTTCCAACGGACAGGTCAGGTTAAAGCTAAGGAAAGCAATCTCACAAATACAAATAAAGTGCTCGCTTGCTTTCTCTGAATTTTCACAAGCAACCTCTGTACCGAGAACTGTATCCTATTTTTTGTGGAGTTTGACTTTTTCGTGGTGTGGTCGTTGACTAAAGCCATCTCCACCCCTTGCCTGCCTTGTTTTACTTTTACTTTTAGCCCAAAGTTAAGTTAAACTACATAAATAACATTCAGAAGTGAGAGAAAGTGGTACTGTATTTGTTTCTGCCATTTATTTTAGCCGGCTTACTTTAACTTTAAGTCCGCCTTGACTTGCGGAAGGTCCTCTTAGATTAAAAGATATTAGACAGAAATTTTGGTTTTTGTATTGTCCTTTGTTTTTTTATGCCAACTTTATTTTTCGGCGTATCAAGGCAAACATTAAAAACAACCGGCGGTTCATTAAAAAAATACAAATCTGAGTGTTTCATAACAATTTGCAAATTTTCCAACTGCATTATGTCCATAAACTGCATTACTTCCACATTTTTGGCAAGTAACAATAACTGCCAAGGATAAACTTGACCAAGGGTTATAGTAACTTGTGCGATAAACAAAATAAATGTGCAACATAACCGTTAGTCTGTTGGATAGAATACGGCAAGCATGGCTGGCTAGGTCTAGGGGACCTCTAGCTCTTTAGCTTCTTGTCTCATTTACTCATTGCTTTCCTCTGTAGAATCTAATCTGCAAACTGTCTCGAGTCTTCATTTAATGATGAGTTGTGCGAGAGGAGAAATGTGCCACTTTTGTGTTTGTCGTCCTTCTTGGAACATGAGCATTGTTGCTATAAACTTACAACTTTTAGACGGACATGGACACTCCACACAAGTCCGGTGCACTTCTGGATGGTAAAATCTAATCACGCTTTCTCCGTCTGACAGTAAGGTTACGTTGCATGGTTGCATTATTCCACACATACTTGTAATAAGCGACACGTAGATATAAGTTGGCGACCTATAGATAGATGCATACTTATCGAGTCCACCTACATGTAGCAAGTTGCTGGCCAGAGGAATGCAGACCTTAGCTAGTTTACTTGTTTTAGGTTTTTATACAAGGGTGAGAAAGTAAGTTTAATAGTTTAGTTGCTTGTATGAAAACGCTTTCTCTCCGTCTTGTTGAGAAAAAGTCAGTAAAAAACATTGTCCCCTGGTTTACAGTGTATACTAATGCCATTTGTAAATAGTGACACTGAATGCTAACAAGGATTCCTGAGTGGCCTCCTGCCAAAAGTTGATACAACTTTCGACTCTGACTAAAGAGTGGATCAGGGTTAGCTAGCGCCAGTGGGTATGCCTGCCAAGGAATCTGGAAGCTTGTCCACTTTTCTAAATTAGACAAGTTCGTCCATACCGTGTAAATCCGGGTGGGATTCCACAAGGACCTTTTTTGTCTCTACGGTGCCGTGTGAGTCAAAATGGCAGACTACTGGCGGAAGAAAGAAATAACATTTATTTTTAGGGATTGAAATTTTATGCGGTTGTCTACCATACTTGGTGTTATGTGAATCTACCAAAAAAACAAAAGGAAAGTGCGACGATGACTGACAGGCAAAATTGGCAACAACATAAATGTACCCTTGACCTTATTCAATTTCATGTGACATACATAATTTATCCATTTGTTTATTGATTGTTGTGAGCTAGTTGTTTGTACACAAGCGGACGTGCGTGTTGTTATATATTGTCAATCGACCTGCGGATCCTACTTTTTTTGCATTTGATTCAAACTGACTTTGTCCAACAGACAGGGATTGAATGATGGGACAAAAACGTGAGGTAGAAAAATACAGAAATGTCCATCAGGAAAAATGGATGCAATTTGTCTTGCCATTGGGACTTGGGACAGGACACGATTGGACAGAAGAAGGATAGATTGTTTTAGTCGGTAGTGCAGTAAAGAGAAAGCAGGATTCTGACTCCTATTCCACCTGCCACTATTCCACCAACCTTGAATCTTATGTCGTGTCATGTTCCATTCCCACTAACGGGAAATTGGAGGTGGACAAATTGTCTTATTCATATCTGTCAATTAAGCTCGTTGCTGCACAAACAAGCTATAACGCAGCTATTGCAGTGCAATTTAGAGTATGCCATATTTTTGTGAATTACTTCCGAATCGGAAGTTCCTTTGGGATTGTATCAGTATAGCGAAGGACATTTTGATACTCGTGCACGGCCAACCTTTCTCGGTGTTTATGACCTTTTGCAAAAGTTATTTGGCACCGAAAAGTAGTAATATAGGGCTCAACTAACTCTGCCAAGTGCAAACAATACAATTTAATTCAACACTAACTAGCCATAGTATACAATCTTCTCATGTTCTGATCGGAACTTTGTATGCTCAACTCAATTGGCATATATGTGTAGTACACTAGGTCGGAGAAAGTTGTCGGTGTGTGGAGCAGTACGTAGTTAGTAGTTTGTTGCCGTGCTTGATATTCGATGCGTTAACCATACCAAGGGAAGGCGGTGGTCATCAATCACTTCCCCAACTCTTTGGACAAGTAGTCATAAGCATAGTCATTTGTTTCGCCATAGGTTGAGTTGCAATGACCAAGCCATTACTTTGTTTGTCCACTCCATTCTACCGACCAAAACCCAACTAACTCTTTGAGTAAACTCTGGTGTGGCTGTGGCAGTCTTTTGTTGATTATGGGTTTATCGGTTAATGCCCACACACAAAGTTTCTGTGGTCGCTTTTCTTCCTTCTTTGTTTTGGTTTGTTGTAATGCTTTGCCAGGTTCTCGAGTTGGGTGAAAGTGATTCTGAAGAAATCACGCTCCCTCAGAATTGCTCATTTCTGTCCAGAGAAAGAAAAGTTGACCAAAGTCAACAGTTGTGTTGTTTGTTCTTTATAAACTCAACACGATACATCACATCACGGGCACGACACAGCTGCTCCTGTTCTATTGGACTGTGGGTGGTGGGATTCCTTTTGCGGGCGCTGGTTAGTTATTACGGGCATTGGCTGACCTCGATTAGAGAACAACCACAATTTGGTCTTTCTTTACTCAATACGCAAGATAGGTTAGCAACCTGCTTTTAAACGTAAATTTCTAAAGGAACTATAGTTAGGTGGTAGGACTAATGTTGACTCAAATTTTCTGAATCTGACATTGTTGTGAACATGAAATTGCTTTTTACCCTTGCATGGCGAGACTTCATCCGATTTGGCGTGTCAAAATAGAGTTGCATATTTTAACTTATGTAATTAATTAGTGAATTTTGTTTATCATATTTTACTCAATCTAAGACTAAAAACATTAATCAAAGCAAATGCAACGAGAAATTCTGAGACTAAATTGTAAGGAGCGTATTTGTAATGTGCAGAATTTTCAAGGAGGTTTTTAGCACGGTAGAGAAAGCATATTATTGTGCTACGCTATTTTTGTAGTGACCTAAATAACGTCTTGTTTCTGTGAATCTAAGGCAGTGACATCATTCTTTTAAATGCTCTTGAGAAATTGGGAAGAACATGTTAATGCTAAAACTTGTTCTCGTTTTACTTTGTTGAGATCCAGCCTCCTCCACCTTTGACGTCAGGGTTGAGTACCAAGGTTAAATTATATTCTCTTGAGTAAAGTTTGGGTGAAAGTCATTTCAATTCTGACGTTAGTCCGTGAGTTAGTTATGGAGCGGACGTAGTTTGAAGATGAATACTATATCTGTTTGAGAAAAGATTGGTTTTGATTTATTTGTCTTTCAAATTATCCGGATTATTGTAATTCATTTTTTGGAATTAGATATGATCAAATATAAAATTTAGGTACTAAAAATCTAATTTTAAAGTCAATATCAGAATTTGGAATAAATTAAATATAGTTTCATTCATTAGATTCGACTTGCTGTTTACCTCTTTCAGTGTTGTATATGACAGGTAATGTCAAAGATAGTACAACTAGACAAAAATATTATCTGAAAACAAAATAGAATAAAATTGATATATGTATAACGGTGCCAGTATAAATAGAAAAATAATGTGACATTGTGTTAAGGAAGGATTGGGTTGAAAAATTCTCGCAATTCTCGAATTCTTTTTTCATTTATCTCCGACCCAGAGTCAAATAGTTTAAGTTTGAACAGTTATTATTTGTTTCAATTCTGCCAATTTGAGTCTGCTTTGTTTCAATGTAATAAACAAGTAGGCGACCACTAAATACTCAAATGAAGAAAGCCCTTCCGCCTATTAATTTCAGTTACTACCCGTTTCAGTTTGTCATGTATGTTGTACTGTGAAACCACTCGAGCAATATGCTTTTAATTTTCATGTCCCTGCCTCAAGGGTATTTGTAGCATGTATTATTTCCACAAATTGGAATTTGCATTGGGTTGGTTGTACTTGATACAATTTGTCCCACTTATTCACTCACGGAACTAAAATGTGAGTTTTTTGTCCCATAAAATAATAGTCAATTAAACTAAATTTTTAAAACAAGCAGATTTTTTAACAGGAAAATACAAAGCTAGTGAAGGCGGACTATTTATTCAGTGTTGTTCTTATCAGCGTTCCTGATTTGATTGCGACCAACATAATTCTGTGCAAAAACCTGCAGCATGTCAAACAATGACGGCAACAAAGTTTGTCGGGAACCAATATCAAGTAGCAATATAATGCGAAAAAAATCTGACTTCCATTAGCGGAATTAATAAAAACGAAAAACAAAAATATTTGAGTTGCAACCCAAAAACAACTTTGCATACAATGCAATTTGTAAAATACTTTCTTTTGCTTCGACCAATTTTGACAAAGTTATTCTAGTCTGTGTCCAACTCACCCAAGGGAAGTCTGTGTTAGTGGCTCTAAGCTAATTATTTATTTATCACAATTGTATCATCTTCCTTCCTTCGTATTTCGAGAAAATTTCGCAATTCGCCTCTCATTTAAATCATTGTTCAAATAAAACAGGAGCAAGTAGTTAAACCAAAATTTGATTGAAACCCATAGCACTGGAGCAAACTCTACTTTCAACTAACAGCCATTGTTGCCTCCATAATTGGACAAAATAGCCCTACAGCTCCGACTATTCTACATAAGCTTCCCCCATTTGCACGTATTCACTCCCACCGCCTACCTTAATTGCATATGTAGCCTTTGCAATGGTAGTTTCTTTCATCCACTGTAGAATCTAAGTAGAAAATACGTTCTAAGAACCGCATGCATAAACAATGAAATGAATCCGCGGAGAAACAGATAGACAACTAGTTTTCCCAAACAACCACCCACTTGTGACTTGATAAGGAGAGAAAGCAGGGGAAAGTGGTGCAATTCAGGAAAGAAACCAAACTCATTTCATTTGGGAACTAGAAACTCAACTCGAGCCTTCAGTTTTTTTCTGGAGTTCCCTTTCCCTTACTTTTTGCAACTCTGAGAGTAAAAGTAAGCTAATGTAATATAAAATCTGAAATTTCCTCCTTGTGCCCATCCTGCAATCTAATCTGCATGAATTTGTATTTGTTTATGTTTAACAAAAAGTTTTGTACTCTTTCCCCGTGGTGAAAGGAGAGAAAGTAAAAACAAATATAACTGTAATGATAAAAGTAAAGGGATTGAAACATCTTTACCCGGCTTCTGATCTGATCTGACCTGATGGGTTGGTATCGTGTTGTAATTTATGAAATATTTTATCCCTCTATTGCTGCATCTTCTAAGAAGATTCTTACCCTTATCATCACCCGGCCTACTTTCCCGGATATTACTTTGCTGATAGGAGAATTTATAAGGGGTCTATGAATAAATATTTCTTTAAAAGTATGCTTTCAGGCAGTACTCGTATTTTTATGACATTTCACTACGAACTTCCAGGTTACTGGTTCAAGTGGGTCATCTTTCCAAAGAGGCTGTGTGGGTTTTGTAATAATAATGAGATGAGATTCATCCTGGACCACAAAGTTTATATTTCTTTTGCAAAAAGGTTAATTATTTATGTTGACCTGTTAGTAAGAAAAATTCCAGTAGAGTGAAAATAGAACACGGCCCGTTTTTATAGGGGTCTGCCCTCCATTGTGACCCAAGTGAAAACATTGGAAGCGGAAATTGAATTAGTTTATTCGTGATCCGAACAAGATGAGATCTATCTCAGTCACGGAATGGACACAAAGTTGGAGTTGTATATTATGCACGTGTGTTGAGGTGGCCCTCAGGTGTTTCCTGTTTATTTGTCGGGTTTGTTGGGTGGGACCTGTTTGGAAATAGAAACACGAGATAATCTTATGTCTATTCAAAGTACATATCTAGCTATGAACCCGGATGGACGTTTCGTTTCCTGGGAATGAGGGCATATTATTCCAATCGGAATTCTAGACATGAACAAATTCATTTGCAAAGAAAAAGGCCTTGAACTCGTTTCATTTGAAGATTCGAAATTACATTTGAATTATTTAGTTAAACTACTAAAACACTAGACTAGAGAAGTATGAATGTAAATGTCAAGCGAAGAAAGTGTCTGGTAACTGTGTCTGGGATATGGGCTCAATAAATTACTGTAGTGGAGCCATTTTGATTTGGGTAATGTGAGTTGTTTAAAGAGACCGTATTTTTTAAGCATTTTTATACAGAAAAGTTCACGAGGGGTATTGACCAGGTCAAATTGTTCGGGTGATTCACAGGAGTTATTACGAGGATATTCGCAATATTTTGAGATGGAGTGCATTATATGAACATTCATTTTGTTCCTACAGCTTGCATTTGCTTAATCAAAATTGGTACTTCATTTTTACAACGTACGATAAGCTTCTACATATAATTGCATATTTAATTGGGTGGCATTTTGTCACAACACGTAAAAGTAATATTCTTATGGGCAGTATTGATAATTGCTGCATTTATCCATGATAATAAGCACACATTCATTTTCTTTCACAAAATTACTGGCATTGGGGTTGATTATAAGTTTGTTGAAACGGTAAGAGCATCAAAATTGAGCGAATGGCTGTTGATATAATATTTTGTGGTCTTGAGTCTGACACGCAGGGTTTGAAATTGAGTTTCCAAAAAACTTTCTCCATACAACTTTTCCTTAAACTATGTGAAATCATCTTTTTGTTTCATATAAATGAAACAAGTCTGTTCACATAATCAATTTTTTTTAACTGTGTCTGAATTAGTAAGACACAATGGTTGAATTTCTCCTAATTAAAAACTTTTCGCAAACAACCTCATCTGGTTTACTCGTTACTCGGGGTGTCAGTTTTATTTCTTGCTCTTCCTCTGCATATTTACAACTGTATCAGGCGAAACAGTTTCACCAGCTAACTCGCCAAATCACAATTTAGTTTTAATTTGCGCAACAAAACATAAACCGAAAATGAGGTCAAAGTGAAAGTCAAAGCTTGTTTGTTTTTTGGTTTTAAAGTCACGATTTCCATCTCCTCTTAAGCAACAAATTCAGTTGTACAACCTAAGAGAACCGTTCACAAAGTCCCCGGTTGGTTGGGTTTTATAAAGGGACCCGCATTTTATCTAGGATTTCGGATTTGTAGGCTTTCTATCCTGTTTAGCTTAGATTAGAATGTTGGCTGCCACATAAACTTTGAATGTCAACTGTTGAGTTCCTTATTAAGCTGGATGCGTCCCGGTTTATGCCTGTCCTAAATGTCGTTCCTGGCTTGGATGTACGCAACATAATTACGCAACCGTGTCAGAGATGGGCCAAAAATGGTGAATTGACCAACTAAAGTCGTCTCACTCGCATATTGCTTTTTTCGGACAAACAGAAGCTTCAAGTTGGGCGAAATTCGTAAGATTTGACAATAATTGCATGCATTTAAAGTTCTCATGGGAAACTGCTTGGTGTTATGCTTGAGTGAGTGTTATTCCAAGGCTCGGACTAAGTTCAAGGACAAATCAATTCAGAAATGTTTTGAAATGCTGTAATATCACGGGTATTTGTTTGTTGGTTGCGCAATTACAACGTGTATTTGAAGATCCCAAAAAACACTTCAAATTAGTGGACATTGGGGACTTGGCAGAAAACATCTGCATCCAATTCCAGAGATGGGCAGGGTTATGGGTTTTCCTTTTTACATTCTTGAGAATCCAGTAAAAAATAAAAGTTAGAATATTGCTAAAGATGAATGAATGAGGGAGAAAGCAAACGACTCAGTTTTATGAGCTCAATTTCATTTTATTTTGAACTTACCTTTCATCGTCGTATTGTATAATATGAATTAAGCGGCTATTAAATGCAAACGTCGTTCGTATCGTAAAAAAGCTTAGATGTTTTAGGACTTTCTTTCATTTTTCCGGGTAGAAATCTGGTGGCAAAGCTTTTCACCACGGGATTACTCAAGAATTCATGCAAAGCAGGGAGCACTTGTGAGAAAATAGGACTCTGTTACAGCCTTGAGATTCAATGCTGCCAAGGAGAAATGGCTATCTAAAAACATTCCATTCCAAGAATTCTTTTCTTTATATCAAAAGTTATTACAGCCAGAGGAAGAAGTGGGCTTAACCGAGTCGTATTGCTGCTAAACTCTTTAAATGTAACGACTTTATCCGTGCTTTTCTGTTTTTGAAAAATCTTTAATTTTCCTACTTTCTGATTTCCTGACTTTTTCATTGGATTGTGGAGAAAGGAAGATTATGGCCGAATTAAAATATTGCGAAAAAATTATGGCGAGGAGAGAGTTATGAGTTTAGCGAAACTGGAGAGGTCAGGCATCGAATTAATTAGGGCGTGGGAATGAAATATGGGAAAGAAATTCGAAATTAATTTGCAAAAATTAGAATTTTAGCACATGGTATAATTTCCAACAATTATGAAAAAGAAGTTTCTCTTTTTCCAAAATTACTTTATTGGACCTGACTTTAGTAGTAGGTTGGAAAGGAGAAATGAATTCTTCCCTCATTTTCGTATTCTTTTACGGAACTCTCTTGGGTCAAATTTTACCTAGAATTCTCAACGCAGTCGTAAGATTTCAATCAAAACGTAAGGCGAATTGAACTTGGAATTTCTTTGGGTAAAATACATGGAATAAAATACTGCAAGAATTTGTTCTCTTTCTCTTATTCTATAGGTAGACCGATAGTAGTGGAAACAGAGTAATACGAAAAAACTATAATATTCCTTTACTAGCAACAAGGTGCATAATGTAAAGAATTGTATATTCCATGAAAATCTTGCAGCTACAAATATTCAGCCAGACCTAGAAATTTTTTTAACTGAGTCTGAACATGAGCATTGTATTTGGAATGAACCTGGTTAAGGTGGATATGGACAAGAGAAAGTAGGTAGCAGAGAATCTTTGTGGAAGAATATTCAAAATCCCAGAATATAAATGAAACGAAGAAAGAAATGAAAATAAAGCGAGCTCATTTCCTCAATTTGACTTCTTAAAAATTACATTTTTTCACCCTCCTTCCGTATTCTGTGTCTAAGAATCTCCTTGTTTTAGCTATTCTTAGGGCGAAGGATAGACAGTAGCGCAATGTACGGTTTTAACATTGCATAAAGACACTCAGCCTGCTCCCCTCTTTATTGAATTAATCTGGAGAAAAGTGCTCATTACTTATTTTTTAAGGAAAACGAGACACTTCACAATGCAAGATGGCTGCATGTTATGCAAGTATCATTTATTACTGGATGGCCAATCTGAAGTTCTATTCTCGCTAATATACTGGTTGTATTTGTCTACCGGATTAAGTTTTTAAAATGTCTTCGGCTAAAAGACTAAAGCAACGAAATGACGACTTGTTGCAAAATTCCTGCCATTCCATAACCTCGCTAAAAGTATATCTCTCTATTTTACACAAGCTTTCTATAATTTAATAAGCTGGCTCTGTGTAATAATAATACGTTCATACGTGCCATATATCAACATAAATTTCACCAACCCAAAGACTTGAGGCATGATGGGAAAAAATTTGCAAAAATCTTCTGACGCAACGCCAACTCTGACTAGTGGCAAATGCTTCACTTTGTGAGAGTAGTTTATCACATTACTTCCGCATCAAGGAAGACTTACAGCTTATCATCTCATCCCTTCCTTCGTTCTTTCGTCACCACATTACATACATCGCATTAGCGTGGTTGATGTCAAATGTGGGCAGTGAGGGAGAAAGGTCGCTTTTTTTTTAGAGAAAGACAGAACTCTCTGGCAGCCCTACTTTATTCATTTCTTCAATTTCAATGTTTGCAGTGTCGGGTTTGATGGTCATGCTCTACATTCTGGGAGGGAAATAAGTAAGGTAAAGTCTCCGTGGGGTGGCATCATGGAGGCAACCAAATTACGTGGTGGTTGGTGGTAGATGCATAGAATTGAATTCACACCGAGTTGAGCTCCGTGGAGAAAGCCTTTCTTCTTTGTGATGTGGATGAAATGAATCCCAGCTCCGCAAGTAATAAAAGAGTGAAAGTGAACACGGGTCGACATTCACCATTGTGTAAATGTGGGGCATAACATATCACCTAACTTCTACGTTGGGGTGGTCATGAGCATGGAACGTGGACTTGGAGTGAGATTGCATTACATTACACCGCATTAAAATTGTCGGGTCAGAGCCATCAAGAGGGACAACTGTGTCCGAGAACTGACAGCAGGCAAGATTTACACACGATTAGGTCCAAACCCAACATTTGCAAGGTACGTCCACATCAACCAATGGGTTGTATGTAAACTACGGACAGATTCTATTGGCTTGGGAGGAAATATTGAATCAGGTACTGTACGGTGACCACCAGGTTTATGGAGCATGGGATAACAAAGAGTGTAACATAACATACAATAATATTGGTAGTTCACATTGTTGTGCAAGGTTGACGTGGATGGAGAGTCCAATTGGCTGGTATTTTTACTAGTGGTGGATGATCATTTATCCTTTATGTGCAGTTATGTGGACAATTCAAAGCTGCATATATGTATTGGCTGGCTTCTCTAAGGTTTTATGATTGTGACTCAGCAGTAACATTGCATGGGCATTGAAAAGTTGAGTGATATTTCGGTTTCCAGCCAGAATTCTGTGGTATGCGTAAGTTATACTGAAGCAATTTTTATCAAAGTAATTAAAGAAATAATTTGGAAGCAAAACCAATTTAATTATTTTGGAGTTACCGTTTGGAGTCCATGCTTTTTCTGAAAAAAAATCCGAGTTTGCTTTCTTTACAGTATATGAATACTGTAGAAACATCATACATGATAAATCAGAAACTGAGAGTTTCTTGCTTTCGGTTTGGCAGTCACTTATTGCTCCCATTGTGAAGCCATAACTTTACACAGATTGCATAACTCTCAGCATGTCGTCCAAAAACTGGGTTATGAGAACAATGTGATATTCCTTACGGTATGTTGTATGTTGGATAAAGGTCTAAAATCTTATATTGCATTTTTCGTAAATCTTCCCCGAAAGTTAAGACATGACATGCATCGTCCTCTCACAGGTTGTGTTTTGGTTCTTGGTTGAATTTGGGGCTCATTCCCACAAGAAAAAGAAGATTTCCACACATCCAATCCATAAAGTCTCTTGAAGAGAAAACACTCATCATTTTTATGAGTCTACATAAATCCTAGTACGCCTCATATTTTTCCCAATAATATTCCAATAAGTGTTCATTTCTCAGATGATCTCTTTTTAGAACCTTTCTCCACTCTTGTCCTCACATTTCTCATAATCCATTTCACCATGATTTACGGTAAATAATATCATCACTTTAACATTCATAATATCCTCCCATTACCAAACTAACAAGTTCCGTCATCTCTTACTAATCGTGGCTCCTTTGGGCGTCCCTTGTTTAGTCAACCTCAACCCGTGTCATCAAGACGAGGCTAAACGGTGCTTGGTCCCTATATTTACAAAATTAGGCCCACCCACAACTTTACTTGTGTTCAGAAATATTAATGACACTCGTTGGACCCGAATGTATTGGTCGTTAATGCATTTGACTTTCCAAATTCATACCGAACAGCAACCACAGCGGCACTTTATTGATTTCACGGTTCAGTTGAGATATTAAGCGAGTCTTTTACGAGACTAATATTGCTTTTATTGGAATCGTAACTCTCTCCACAACGCATTGTAATATTCGCAGTGGAACACGGAAGCTAAATCTGCTCTTAACGCAAAAATGCTATTTACGAGCCTTGTTTGTTATATGAATCAATCTCATCCCACAAAGGGAAGGATGGCTCCTATTGGTTTAGTTGGTGGATTTGGATTTATGTATCCTCACTACAGTGCAAGGAAAGCAGACCAAAATGTCGCTGAGATTTAACATTTCTCAGCTAAAGTACTTTCTCCGATAGGGAATGACACTAAAATAAATTGGTCTCCATTAAAATACTGAGCAACGATTTTTTATTTTGCGGCTGACTAATTTTGTTATATATTTCCTGCGTGTTTTATATATGGTTACTTTTTTACTACACTTGTTTTTTGGTGCTGTGATTGCAAATAAGGGTCCTTAAATTGTTAATAAATTCGGCCATTGCCACCATTACTACAAAATATTAACAAGTAATATACTGTTGACTATGAAAACAAAAGGGAGGATTTAGCTAGAAAAGACGAACGTCACTCACTACAGCCCTTTCACCAAATAAATGAGAAGGTCATCCAAACTCGTGAAGGGAAGATGAATGAGGTGCACCCTGAAGCTTATTTCTTTCTCTAAGGGAAGAATTGGAACATAAGTTTGGTCCAGGGTTGGCTAATCCCTGCATTCATTCTTTCATTCACTACTTACACCCAAACTATGGCCAATTCCTTCTTTTTTCTTTTGGACATATACTTATTATGGAACATGGTTTCTTGGACTAGAACTGTTAGCAGTAACAAATAACAAACTCCTGGTCATCTCAGGACATTTGCTCCTGTTCTGGAATGAGTCCACTTTCTCTTGCTTTCACCGTGCAAGTAAAACTCACCACCAAGACCAACGTCAGCAGGAGGTGGTAGCCACGGCACAGCGGAGGTAGAGGTAAGTACGGGAATCACGGTGGTTAGTGAGGTTGTTCAGTTCAATTCCAAGAAATTTCTAAAAGCAGACCTCGTACGTATCATCCCGTTGTGGCCAGTGGAGGAATCAGTGGTAAAATATGTATGTGTCGAGTTCACAAGCTAGTTCAGGCTTTGTTTTGGTTGGGCTTGGTTTGGGATTTTAACTTCGAAATCACGTTCATTCATCACAGTTTGGGTTGGGTTAGTTGGTTGAATCTAATCCATAAAATAGGAGGGGTCGAAAGTTCGGAGTTTGTGAGATTTCTTTACTTTCTCAGGATGAGTAGGCAGCCGGACTTGTGGATGGGATATAAAACTTCAGGTACTGTAGAGAGACTTATAAACACACAATTCTGTAGCGTACACGAGTGGTTCTTACAACAAAAATAAGGTGTTTGTAGACGATAAAAATATCTCTGACTATAGAGGAGACATGGCCTGCCCCAGTTACTGGTCATTCAACAAACCAAACCAACTCGAGATTATTTGGGTTGCGTCAAGTAGTGAATTATGAAGCGAATTCTAAATTATTACACCTTTTGAAACGAATCTCACCTTGCGCAAACATACTTTAATTTGAATATACTCGTTTTATTCTCTTAATTCTAAATTACTGCTTTCTGGCTGAATTTCCGGTGATTTGTATAATTATTCCTAAGCCTCTGATTTATGATGTGATCTCCCTACCCAGATTAGATTTAATATTTATGCAATTGCAATCAGAAAATTGATTAAGACAGAAATTGTTAATCGAGTCCCAGCTCGGGAAGCAGAACGGATATCAGAAAATTGAGAACTATCCGCGAGCCTAATGACATTTTTATTCTTTATCCATTCCAAGAACACTTTGAGTTAATTCAGCATCAATAATCAAGTTTGGTTACGAAACCACTGCTCAAGCAGTACTGAAGCGGAGCATAAAGTAAAATGGAAGTGGGAGAGAGTAATAAGCTATCAAATTTAAATACTTCTTCAACTAATTTTCCAAACCTGGTAGTGGGCAGAAATAACTCCTCGGATATATCGACACTACCCAGGTTGAAGTTCCATCTGTAATACTGCCAACAAGGTCTGGTGCTTCCTAGCAGGAAGAGAGTCACGCTAAATGCTAAGATATGAGCACTCTCTCCAAGTTGATAACGCGTTTAAATGCTTAGCTCAGCAAGAAGGTCTCCTCTCGAGTCTCTTGGTCTAATTAGGATGCCAAATTCAAACTTTTTAGATGAAGTTGGCAAGATTCCTCAAATTAAAAGTCGGATTTGTGCCATTAAGAAGGAAATGAAATTGATACCAGTCCAACCAAGTGCTTTAGGTTGAGGGAAAGTTTATACCGTTTACAATATGAGGCGAGCCAGTTTTCCGGTAGTTGTACCTTATTTTCAATTTTAAGAGCTAAAATTGAAGTCTTTAACCTCGTTTTGTGTCTGCTTATTGCTTGCACAACCCCGGTGTATTTTATGCAACGTGGCTATTGGGAGATGTCCTTGGAAGTTTGTATGCTAGAAGTGAAAACAACAATTTATAGTGATCTGGCTCGGAGTAAATTAGATTATGTTGTATTTGTTAGTGCATCTAGTTAGAGATTGAATGATGGATATCTATCCTGACATTGTATTGATGTAATGACTAAACTGTTTTGGTAAATTCATGTTTTACGGAAAGTTTTATAAGATACTCACGATTTGACAGGCAATTTTGGCCCATGATTTATTTCGAGATGGTGAATACATGTTTGCTCCAACACTTTAAGACGGGAGCAAATTTAAAATGTGAAAAGTTACATGAAGGTAAACAATAGCTGCACAACAATAATAATAAGTAATGCAATAATAAATGATGGCATTTTTCATTTTTCTCATTTAATAAATAATTTACATTTCTTGGCACGAACAAATTTATCACTGGGTGGTGTTAATTAATTTACACTTCCCTTGTCCAACAATGTGCAAAGTCTTTAGTTTTCTGTCTATCAAAGTTTCAGCCTTTAGTGGTTTGCTTGCATGAATTAAAGTGTGAATGGCTACAGAATTAATCAAAGTTTTCGTAATGAATGTCAACCCAAGTAACATTTTGTTTTACATGGAAAGCAACGTTCACATCATTTGTGTCCCTTTTAGTCCCAGTCAAGTCAACAAAGTCAGCTATTGCAAAAAGTCCAAGGGCAAAAAAGGCAAGGAAAAGAGTGAAAATAATATCTGGATCCAAGGTTTTTTAGTTGACAGGATAATTGGATCTGAAAATTATTATGAATAGAAACGAGCTTATTCCAGACTTAAGAGCCAATTAATCTGCCACTGCACGCCCACATTTATTAATTACGAATCTTCCTGTCTCCGGCTACTCTGCATTACAAAAGGACAGGAAACATGGAATAAGATTTCATTCACACGACACAAGCCATATATGTGAAATAGAGTATCAACCCAAAAACCAACTAAACCACGAAAGAATATTGTAGGCAAATCCTGTTAAAAGAGTATTTTGCCAGGATTGCACTGCAAACGAATATGATGCACATTTTCTCCTCCCATGAGAAAATAGAGAAATGCAATGAATGGAGGAAAAGTAATGTACAAAGTTTATAAAAGTTTTTTTTTCTTTTTGTATTCAACCCAAAGTGAAGTAAAACTATTTAATAAATAAATTACAAAATACTGCATAAAACATGCATAGCATAGACATTAAAGACAGTGAAGCAGGAATTACGAGCACTTTTTAAATTTCACAATTTGGGAAGCTCTGAAATTAATGAAAATAGAAACTTATCCCGTCAGCCCTTCCGCCGTGTTACGCAACACCGTCTAGTCTACCCGGCTTAATGTAACATTATAAGTTAGTGGACTAATATGAACAAACAAGTAACAAAACACGTGAAAAAACAACAAAATACCAGCGAACCTACAAACCAAGGAAGGATTATTGTTTCAGGAAAAAGAAACTTGTGTTTAGTGGTGGCATTATTGCATCCTGCGATTGCAATATCTTTTTATTTTCCTGGAGAAAAATGTCTATCCATCCAACCAGGGAGTCTTGGTCCGGGTATCCAAACATCTAACGAAAGTAAATGATTTCATTACTCCATTTTATAGTTTTTTCGTTCTTCGCCAACTCCGTTGTTGAATCGTTTCTTCTACGTGGGTGGTAGCCACGGTGTATAGAAATATATGACCATACACTCCGTCGGAAACTGGTTAGGTGGATGGACGGTTGTCTTTTTGGCTGTCAGTTGGACCGGCAGTAGAAAGTAGAATTGTGATGGCATCGACATGGCATCACGACAGTTTGTTCATCCACTCATTCACTCACTCTATTCTGCCATTCTAGAGCCAAACTATTTAAACAATATAAAAGATATGATATATAACACTCATATGGTGACAGTACTAGAGAACAGTATTCCATCCGGGGAAAGCAAAGAAAAGTTTCTGAGCTTCTCTCTCCTTAACAAAAGAGTCAATTGTTCTCAAACTTGTCTTCTCTTTCCTCTCTGGAATGCTTCATCCTGCATTGTTTTCGGTTGTCTTCAATTTTCGATCTATTGCCTTATACTGTGGGCGTTTGAGCTTTGGCTGAAACCAAGTTTGTGGCGTGGTTTCAAAGCCTTCCTTTTGTTTAAGAGTTTACACCCAAACAAAATACAAGACATGCAACTGAAAAACAAAACAAGAATATTGAGAAATTAAACCAAGTTTGTTTTCTAGGTTAATGAGAAGCTAGAGTAGTGACAATATAAATAAAAACAATAGAATGGGGTGGTGGGGAATAGCACCCAATAACAAAACAATTCGGAAACAAAACAAATCAAAACATATTAACTCGACTCAATTCCCTCATTCTTCCAAAGGGTTAATACGAATTCAAGTGGTTGTGGGTGTGCCAATGGGTCCTGGAACTGACTCTGACTGGAAATAAAGTTGGTCACGGAAATAGGGTTGGGTAACCCAACTTGGGTTGGTAGTCCTAGACAAAGCCGTAGGAAAGCTATTATCATTACAAAGACGTAACGGGTTCTCCGACATTAAACTGAAGTTGAAGTTTAGCAATTTTAGGCCGGCATGACTTTCACTCACTGACTCACTAAATGAAAAGAGTTTTTTTACATTTTGCCTCTATATCATGGGTGGATGGGCTGGGTAAAAGTACCATCAACGGAATTGAATTCTAATTGTTTAGGGTAAATATACACCTAATTGGGTAATGATTGTCTTTGGGGGATTGGGAACAAACAGTCAAGTCCATTAGAGTTAATTCTCTATGTTTTTTGCTCGTTAAGCCCCACTCCGTAGATTGCATTGCATTATACGTTTGTGGGATGGGAATGAATGAGGCAAGATATGGATGGATATATGGAGAAAGTCAACCTCATGCCAAGGCAGTCTTCAACTCAAGTAGAGTGGAAGTGAAATTACGACTACCTACTTTACTTTCTTCCACTCTAGAAAACATCAGTTTAGCTTGGCAATTGGCAGCATATATTTCATAGCGAGGACATTTCAAGGATTTGTTCAGTTGTGTAGGTAGGATGAAGATTTGCAGCTGGAGGAAACGAAATAAGATGTTCACCCAGTTTAGGACTAAAGACATTTATGGCATGATCAATGCACGGTCCAAAGAGATCTGCACACATTCCCTCCGCTTTCTCCGAGAAATAAATGAATGGACTAAAGTACTTGGGGATGGTTTGCAAAAAAGAATAAAGTATGAAAGTATTAGAAGAAATTGCATATAAGTACGTACCTTGATGGCTTTTCCTTTCTAGAGAAAGTTGGATGGGGAAAGTTGACAGTTGTGAGTATTAAGGAATTAAGCTGGGTTTGGTGGAAAAAGAAGACTTCTGATTTTGACTGTAGAAATGTGAGTGAGTGAATTGTATGAATGAATGTGAAAATGTATTCTGATAAGTGGGTTGGAAATGACAATATAAGAGCGCAATAGTTTGAAAAGAAAAGATAAAAAATTAGCCGATTGCAGCCAAAATGGGTTTGGTTCGTCTTATCTTACTAACTCAACTCCAAGCTGTTTGGCTTGGAAATTTACTAAGAATAACTACGATCATGGTTTGTCTTGTCTCTTACTTTTAGCTTTACGACCAAATGTCATCATCATTTTGTCCTTATCCTAAGACCAGTGCTACTGTCTGGTCTGCATGAAACTGTCAACTCCATTTGTTTAAGAGACTTTAGTTTAGTCTAGTTATGGTAGTACTGGCTTTTAGTCATGTCAATGGCTAATATGGCACAGAAATATTTCACTAACTCGTACAGAAATAAAATTCTTTCTAAATATAGAACCTATGATGACGGAGTAATTACAATACTTTGTGATTCTAGAAAAGTGAAATAAGCAAGTTATTGTAAATTGTGTGCCAATCCTGCATCTTAATGAGTCCAGATTTTCATTCGTGCCTCTCACGTCCAGCTGGGCGAATCAAACCGGCTGGAGTTCCAGATTCCAGGAATGAATTATGGCCTCTCTGAAAATGACTTATGTATGCGTTTCCTTCATCTGTAGACTAACTCCTTAAATCTTGTTGGCCAATCTTTTCCAAAGTTTTTGATACTTAATTTATTAAATAGGGAGCCGTATACAACAACTTTTAGTATAATCTTTTTTATGTAGAATTTTAGATTGACTTTGGTTTGTTAAAATAATAGGTTCTCGATTAAATATTAACAACTGTTTTTTATTTTTCATTTTAATAGTAAAAGTTGAATCACGTAAAATCTTAAACTTTCTTTTCAGATGCTTGCTAATAAAAAATGGAAGTCAAAAATTGTACGGATTGGCATAAAACAGCCCACTCAGTTCCAAAATAAATGTACACAAAACAAGGTACACATGCTCCATTAGTTCATTTCATCCCTTAAAAGAAAATCAACTGTCATGTCATGCAATGGAAAGAATTAATATAATTAGATTAAGCAGTATTCTAGTCACAGCCAACTTTTAGATGGAGAGTAGTACACTGGGAAAAGACAAAGCAACTCTTCTCTCCCTTCGTGTCATGTTATGTCGGCTTTTTTCTCTCGCATTATTTTCTCTCTGTGAAATTAGAGCGTATTAATTCACTCTCTCGCTCACGACATGGACTTTCTTCTTCATTTGAACTCATTTCATTTCCTTTTCTCCGCTAAGGAAAAAATAATTAAGGGACTGGAGCGAGTGAGCTACGGAATTAGATAGGCATCCATAAGGAGCAAGAGGCAAAAGAAAGATATGCATCAACATCACGTACAGTTCCATAGATCAAAGGCGCATATCTATTATACATATCAAATGCAGAACGTGATTTGCTTTGTGCATCATTTATCAACTTTTTCCGCTCAGATTCTTCTTCCCTTTTGACGTGTGCAATCCACCGAATGAAGGAAAGAACACTTTACAATGAGAAAAGTAGAGAAAAATTTGGGTAGGTATTTCATTTTCCATTGTTAAGGTGGGTGATTTCATAAGAAGAGAAAGCAGAGGAGAAAGCTCAACCAGCTGGCTAGACTAAAGTAACCAGCTATCCAGTCAGAGTTGGTTGTCTGCTGGAGAAAGTAGAAATCTGTGAATCTAAAAAAGAATACGGGATGTGCACAATGAATTTGATTTCTGAGTTCAGTTTTATTCTCACGCTTTCCTACTTACTTGCATAAGTGAGTGATTCTTCTGAGAAGAAGGTCTCAACAAAATATTTTTAGTGTTCCAGTTTCATATTTAATCAGTGTGCTTTCGGGTATTTTCTGTAATGTTACTTAATGATCTTGGACTATTGTTCTAAATGTTTTGTAGTCCTGACGAACAATCAAAGCAATTATGAACATGAGTCTCTGTCATGAAATGGTCGTAGGAATGTGAACCAATTTTCAATTTTTGTTTTCCATTACTTTTTTGCTACTATAAGTTAATAGGGGATCTGTTGGAAGGGTATGAAAAACCTCTTAAAACCTAGTGACCGAAATAAAATGGGAAAAAAGAATCAAGAATCCAATGACCCAGGGTTTTAGTTTAGTAGTTTATTGGGGCATTAAAGTTTTCAACCTTTCTCTTTTCTTCAACTTTCTCCTTTTTTGACGGCCTTGCTTTCTTCTAGCTGTCAATGTCTACCAGTTTTAACCCAGTCTTCACAAATATAGTTCTGTCTGTTCTGAGTATTCTTGCGTTTTCAGACAATTCTTCATGCTGGATGGACAGCTAAAGAATCTCTCCAGCCCCCGCTCAGTACGGGCTGAGTTTTTATTTGAAACCTAGCTTATTGTAGCGAAGTCTTGGTAGGCAATTCGCATAAAGAAAATTACATCTTGAAGCTGATGCTGATAGTTGATGGTATTGCAGTAAAATCTGGATGTGAATTAGATATTCCATTCCTTGGTTTGGTTTCATTTTATTTTTTGCTCGCTTTCTTTCCCAGCCCAGTCAAGTCAAAGTCGGTTCTTTTCTCAAAAACGTCCAAATCTGGATTACTGGTCTCGGGTTCCAGTTTAGCGTCAGTGAGACGGTTCTCCGTTTTGGTTGGATAGTAGATTAGGATAGGATTCGCTCATCCTTCACAATTTTTGTGCTATTTTGGTCTGGTATTTGAAATCATCAGGGTTTCGCGTGTTTTTGGGTATCTTTTGTATGTATTTGCTCTTCGTAATAGTTCTTCCGGTTTTATTATTTTGTTTTTTTTGCGTTGTTTGCTCTTCACTCTTTTCTTTGGAGTTGTACTTTTTGAGAACATACAAATTCTCTACATACGTCAGTCACTGACTTTCTTCTTTTGTTCGAAAAGAGCAGATTCTGGTCTTGTCTTGGCTGACTTTTTCCACAAATTGCAAGCAAGGCCTAGCTTTTTTATGGAGAATGAAATAATGGTCGTTTATCTCATCGTTCGCCCCACATCCTATTCCACATCGGATGCTGTGTTACGTTGTGACTTTTGTGGTGTATCTGGCAGGAAATAACTTAATCATCTTGTAATGTTGCTTCGTTGTAGAAAATTTTTCGTGGTACATGAGGGACAAGAGTTCCATATGTCTTTGTTTCCTTTACTGTTTTTATTTTAATGTCGGGAAGTTAAATATTTGGAGAAAGTTGTCATTTGCATAAGCTGTAATTAGTACCACAGAATAAATAGTATTCGATTCAGTTACTTAGAATTTATATTAGTAGTATTTAATAATTTATATTTCGTTCTAAATTTTTTTGTCTAACTTAGTTTGCATTTCGGTTAGCACGCACGATAAAACAAGGAGAAAAAACCTCCAGTGCAGCATCATATAGCCCGAGCCAGAGTGTACGGACGCGATTAACAAAGTGTCCAAGTCATTCATAACACCAATTTGACTTGTGTACAAAATTTCAAGACGATACGACCATTTTGAAAAATCACCAAAAACTGGTGGTGGTTACCATCACTAATTTTTTTTTATTTCCTGGC
>JAAXNX010000135.1:0-45145 GCA_036491905.1 Folsomia manolachei | reverse complement strand
CTCTTGTCCCGTGGGTTATGCAGGGGACCCCCACTATCTCCTTGACAGCTTCCTTTCCCCGTATCACCCGCACAGATCCGGGTGGCACGATCATAACCCGGGTAAGCATTTTCACAGACGATCCCTCCGAGAAATTGTGGCCTTGAGCAGAATCGGGCTCCCGTTTCCACCTTCTACCGTCCGTCCCCATCCTACGACGGTGAGTTGTTTCTCCAATTTGGTGGAGGCCACGGAAATGGCGGCCTTGTTCACGTTTTGATTGAAGGAAAGTGGCGTGCTGAGATGAAACAGGGCAATGTCGTTGTTCATGGATTCTCTGGAAATTGAGAAATATTAGAGTGAGTTTAAAGGAATGGGATTGTTGTGAAGCACTTACGGGTCATATTCTTCATGGGCGTGGATCTTGTCGACACCCACCATTTGCTCGGTTCCTTCCTGTTTCCTCTGGTCGTACTCTCCACCGATTACGTAGTATGTGCTGGGGTCTTCAGTGGCACAATGAGCCTGAAAATTTGGGAAGCGACTGAGTTAAAAATTTTGAATAGTCTCATGAATTAAGAGCAACAGAATGAATTACCGCAGTGAGAATCCATTCTTCATTTAGGATCGTGCCGGCGCAGGAATATACATCATTTCCAATTAGTACGATCCAGGGATATTCACCTGGTTATGGAAAACTTTGTTTGGTCAATACTTCAAAATAGTTTTTGTGCACATGCATAAAAATGACTAACCCTTCTTGGTTGGAGAACCACCCACAACGAGTCCATCAATTTCCTTTGGGGCTATCAAAAAGGAAATACAAATTTGCGATAAGAACCACTCCAGGGATTATTGTTATCAATACAACAAGCCAAACCTACCTGGATTTCCAGAGACCAAGTTAAGGTGGATCACCACCAGCAATAGAAGTGCCTTCAAATGATATCCCATTTTACTTGGATTCTTCAAACTGAGGCACGGAGTTGGTCCGGAATCTGTATTTAAGGCTTTTCAAATATTTAACGGAAAAAATTGGAACATTATTCAATCCACTAATTGACTAATAAGTCTTTTTCCTTGGTGTCATTTTGATGGTAATAGCTGCATTTAGCAGGGTTTTAAAGGTTCATTAATTACTGTGAGATTGAGGAAAAAAATTAGAAAAAGTATGTAGTCAAACAGGCCCGTGGAGGAAATTAGCTACGTAAATTCCATGAAATTCTAACCACACCCAGCAGTTGAGCCTGGGTGAGGTTAAATTTGCAATTAATTTCAATCACCAGCTGAGTAATTAGCTGCCCGTGAAAGTAATTAATGTCGGGATGCAGATTTATAGGGCCTATTTTTTAATTTGCGGACCCAACCTAAGTCTGAAAATGTAACATTTTAAATGTTTGCTAAACCAAAGTATCCAGTTTCATGACAAAAATGCTTCTGCCACACACACCAGTGGGGAACAAAGGTGGGAATCTGGTTTCCCCAGCATTAGGCGGGCGGCTGCTGGAAGACAAAGTGATATTTACTGATAGTTCTTTCGGTCATTGAAATAATTAAATGTTTACTAATTAATTGTTAATGGACTCCGTGGTAGAGGCAGGGAAGGAGGTGGTCCGTCCCCCGGAGAAGAAGGAGGTGGTGGCCCCACCCTCCCTCAGAGTTATGTTCAATATTATTAATCCTTTCAAGAAAAAAGGTAAGGTTAATTGCTAATCCAATTGTTTCCTTAATTATTGGTGTTTAATCGGATTAAATTGTTTTTTGCATACTCCACAGATAGCGGAGCAGCTGCTGCTGGTGAGACCGTGGCGAATGTACGGGTTAATTGTGATGTCGAAGGGAAATCAGGAGTGAACAACGGTGTTTTGGAAGAGGAACAGGATTCGGACCATGAGGATGACATTCTGGAGGGGAAAGGTTATATTTCTAACTGAAATTGACGTAATTTATGCCAGCAGTTCTTGAGATGACTCAATTTGTAACTTTTATAATGTTTAGATGACTTATCTCCATCGCCTCCACCACCACCACCTAAAAAGGTGGTGGAACTCAGAGCTAAAAGTAGTCGGAAAAGGAAAGTGTCGCCACCACCACCAGAAGATTTTTCAGAAGATGTCCCAGAAGAAGAGGATGTTTCTAGAGATTCTTCAAAGAAAATTGCCTTTGAGATCGATAATGATCCTCCAGAGGAAAAATATTCTCCACTCACAGTTCTTGAACAATCCTTGAGAAGTAAGTTTTACAGAATGCAATGAAAATTGCTTCAATCTTAATTAATTTTACTCTAACCTTTCTATTCTTTCTCAGAACCATTGTGGAAATTGCGGGGTAACTCTAATAATGCAGAGCCAAAAGCTAAAGCTGGAAGAGGAAGGCCAAGGAAGAAGGGAAATGGACCACCCGGTTATGATGATCTTTTTACGGAGGTTGTCAGGCCAAGGAGGAGTCATACACCGCCTCCAGAAGAAGACAGTAACCCTGTGATGTGGCCACCACCACCACCTGAACCCGTAGAAGTTCCTCTCCCAGTTCCGCCGCCTTCAAAGAAAAAGAAAAAGGTCGTCAAGAAAGTCACGGAGAAAAAGTCTGATCCTCAACCAGAGCCGGGGCCGAAAGGTTAGTTTTTAGTTGTAGTTATAATCCAGAACCAAGTTTTCCAAATTTATAGTAAATCACATGTTTAATTTGAATAGTCGTCCTGAAAACATCCATGCCCACGCCGAGAGGAGGAAGGAAGATAGTAAGTGAAGAAGCTGGAAGGACTGAGAGACCCACACCGCCACCACCTCCAGCCACTGGATGGTCCGTCCTTCCCCAACTACTGCCAGATGTAGAAACAACTCGTTACTATCCCTTCCCCGAAAATGTTAAAAGGCCGCAAAGAAAAACTTCTCGTCC
Source organism: Folsomia manolachei (assembly GCA_036491905.1). NCBI lineage: Eukaryota > Metazoa > Arthropoda > Collembola > Entomobryomorpha > Isotomidae > Folsomia > Folsomia manolachei. Next base: position 42,268 of record JAAXNX010000135.1, on the reverse strand, counting down.
ATCCTTAAGTATTGTTCCATTAACCTCGCTCCAACCTGAAGATGAAGAAGCGGAGGATTGGGCCATGCCTACGATAACGTCCACATTTTCCGTGACAAAACCAAAAGCCCAACCACCACCAAAATCCTATGAGGATGAAGATGACGATGAAATTTGTTTCATATTAGAAAAGCCTGGTGTGCCCAAACCTAAAAGTGCTCCTAAATCTAAAGCAAGGGTCCAGCCAATAAAGCCGAAGCCAGTGGTGGAGACGAAAATCGAACCCGTACAAACTGAATTGCAGTTATCTCCGGCCGCTGAGGAGGAGAAAACTGACAAGCCACAGGATGAGGATGCTACAAGTGCTACAACACCCGAACCGGATGTTCCATTGTCACCCATACCATCCCCTTATACGGTTGAAGAAGAGGAAGAATTAGCTTGTGGTCTGTGTGACGGTTGTGGATCGTTTTTTGCCGGAGTTGAACCCGATGAATATGGAGAAACGATTGGAAATCATGTTTGTGGAGAGTGTCTCTGTTTCCTGTGTGGTGGCTGTTTCCCGAATCGTGAAATTTATCGGGGGCACTTCGAAAAAGAGACGGGTGCTTGTATTCCTCCTCCACCGAGGCCACGAACACCCACACCACCACCCCCGCCACGGATACCGACACCACCTCCTGTACTCACTCCCGTTACGAAAGAAGTAGAAACGTTTCCTAATGGTGATGTTGGCGAAGGAGGAAATCAGTTGACTGAAACAGCTAATAAGAAGAAAAGATCTAGGAACAAGATAAAGAAAGAAGACTCAGAGTCCAGTCCAACTAAAGGAAAACGAAAACCAAGAAGACGACGTGGTAGGAAAACTGAAGAATTTCTGTCAGAAGAAGAAGAAACTGAATCTGACGAAGAATTTAAACTCAGTGAACCAGTTAAACCAGTAAAAGGCAGAAAATCCAAGCCCTCATTGCCCAAGGATCCCACATTCAATCCGGTATTCGAAGGGGAAGACAATGTTTCTGCGGCTGTTGAGGATTTCCCTGATATCCCACCAGAACCACCGAGAAGAAGTCTAAGGGCTCGAAAACCCGTACAAAAACTAATTTTGGAAGACGAATCCTCCAATTCTTCTGAGGAAGAAGTTGGACCTGAACCAGAACCTGACATTCATCCACCTATCCTGGAGCCAGAGACGGAGGAACCAGTATCTGCACCGACGTCTCCGCCTAATCTTGTGCTTCCTGTTCCTGCTTCACATATTGTAAGAACTTATTCTTGTTAAGAAGCTGTTTTAATAAAATTAATGAAACTAATTATTTAAATGAATTACTTTGAATTTTCTTCCAGCTATCCAAAAAAGACATAATCTGGGCCAAGAAGGATGATCCTGCTGAAACAACGTACTCCGCGTATCACAAACGACATATCGACCCAGCCCATGGAATACACCCCGTCTCCCTCCTCCGAATTGGGGGTTGTTCCTTTGACGATGGTCACCGACAAAATTTGTACTTGGCAGATGCTCAAATTCTTCATGACACATCGGAAATTGAGGGACTCAGCCTAATTCTGGAACCGAAGCAGGGTATTGCTTTGAAAGTGTTGTTGGAGGTAAGGGGAAGAATACAGATCAGAGGATTTAAATTTTAGTCGTAGTTAAATATAATTGCTGATGGTTTCTTAATTTGTTTCAGGGTAATAATCTACGCGTTAGTTATTACTTGCTACGGAAAAGAGCCACGTACAAGTATACGGATGAGGAGGAAACCCCAGAAACGGACGAAGATGAAGAGAATGTCGAATTTCCAACTGGATTCTGAACCCAAGAATTATATCAAATCCTTCCTGAATACAGTGCAGAGTTACTAACTCTGAGTTAGCTGATTTACGGAGAATGCTTAAAAATACTAATTTTTAAAAATACATTACAGAGCAATTTATAAAAGTGTAAATTTCTTGCACTGACCATTGTGAGTTCATTTGGATTTAGTTTGATTCTATGATTTTATACGCATGTATTTTATAGTAGGGACACATTTCAGAATTACATTTTAATCCTGAGGTACCTAATAGTAACCTGAACAAGTCTAGTAAAGAAGTGTAGACTGTGATGTGAATGCGTTTCAGTTTTATTGTCGGAACTGACTGCACTGAGTTAACTAATAAATCAATAGTTATAAAATAATATTTTTATATTCAACATTAATTCCTATGCATAGCATGCTTTGAAAGCATTGGTTACTTAAGCAGGTCCCGTTTTATAATCACAGGCACAGCAGAAAAAAGTAAATTAGTAAAATTCAATCTCAACAAAGAGTAGCATTTAAAATCTTTCTTGGAATTAATTTGCAAGAGTCTCTCTGCTTTAGATTAATCTCTAAAAAAGATCCAATAAACTAGGAAAAGAAAAATGAAAACCGCAACGCCCACGACGATGTACATCACAATATTTGACCCATCTTCAGATCCATCATTGTCAATTGTGCCAAACGCTCTGCTGCCTGAGCGAAGGCCACGACGTTGGCGACTTGCAGTATTCTTGGGACAAGAAATTAATCGAAGAGAAGAACATTCCAGGACGGAAGCAAGGCCAATATCACGGTCTAGTATTTTTAGAAATAAGTAGCAATTGTATCACTTCACGATTTATGGCTGAAATTATAAATTACCTCTCGATTTGTCAAGTAATTTCAAAACGGAGTTAATCTTGAGGCAGGAGTCTTGGCTTAACTTTGCAAGATGACAGACTGATGACAGGGTGCTGTCTTCCTCATAATTTTGAAGTTGTTGCGTGCATTCTTGGCAATATTCAGAGTTGTGCCTTATTCTGGCTTGTAGGTTTTCATTTGTTGATAAGCAAAACGACTCCGGTTGTCCTTCACATTTCTTTATGTCCAACCCAGAAATCCTGAAGGAAAAATAATGTATTAATCCAATTGCCAAGATGCCTTGCATAATTTGCAGGCATCATTAAATACATAATTTTTAACTTGCAGCAATTCCTCACAATCCGGATAATTGCTCTCTCCAGCCCAACAGAGAATAAAATCAGTTGCCGTGTTATTTGATGGCACTCGACTTACAATGGTTGTGGATCCAGACAATACTGAAATGCAGGCGATAATCATTTCATGACAATTTTCGTTTTACAAGTGAGAAGTAATGTTACCACTCACCCACATTTACTCCTAGTAGGATCAAAAATCCTTTTAAGGCAATTGGATTCATGCTACAAAATATCATTGCCAATCAATCCCGTGCAAAGTTAGTTTTGTGACTTTATCCAAAGCAATTATGGGTCTTTACTAATTTCTATTAATTCTTTGCACATGGGAAAGAATTCAGCTCGGCTCTGATTGAGAAACATGTGTTTTGCCGAAGATCCTAATACTTAGTTGGTAAGATTGTATATGGATTGGGTTGGTTAGACCGACTCTGGGAATGCGGGTTTTTTGTTAGAATTTTTTGCATGGAATTGATTTTTGCGTTGCAACTCTCCCGGACTGAGTCGGGTTCGTCAAGTAAGTTGCCTTGATTCCACGCAGAATGTTGGTGTATACAAAGTGCTAATCTTGAATGAAACATTGGGCAACTGATTTAAGTAATCAAAGTTCCTTGCTTTACCATTAGTTACTAACGTTGGTAAATAAAATATGATTAAGATGAACTGAACGCCATGAAACGAATAACTTCCAATTTTAGAGCAACCGCAGATACTAAGAGGTTACATAATTTTTCAGTTTCCTCACCGCATTAACCGTACCGCATTCCTGAATCATTCTAAGCAGACAACAAACTAGAAGCAAGGTGTAAATAATAAAGAGCGACAACAAATTCTTAAATGATAAAAGTTCCACCCTGTGTAACACTTTCATATCACTCCCCGAATGGAGCACAATTTGTCACCAATGTTGACTTGAGTGTATATATTGCGTCGACGGTAACCTAACTCATTACAGCCGGCTTTCTCCTAACCTGGCCAATAAGAGAATACATATCTGTCTTTAGTATATGTCTATGAAAGAAACTAAGGAAAATTGTCGCCATAATTTTTAGTGCGATGGCTGCTCTTCGGCTTGAATGACAATGGTATGGTGGTCAATATGTAGGAGCGAACAAACCAGTCACAATTATTATAGACAAGAAATAACCGATTATTTGTCCTTTTTTCCTGTGTTCAATGACAAATTCTGTAATTATCTCATCCTTTTGTACTATGCCGATAAACAAAGTACAATTGTATAAGAATCTAGTCGATGAAGGAAACGGACAATTTACGAGACTAATTTCATCTTCATCGATTTATGTTTACAAAATAATGTCCTGCGTGTTTTATTTTTTTGCGTAGCAATTTAATTATCGGTTGGATTCCAGTAATTTGGATAATACCTATGAGTAGGACTAAATGTATTAATAAACGTATTTATACTTTATTGGTGCCAGTGCCCATCATTTACGTTTGTAAATTCCAATATTAGCTGTGTTAAAGATTGTTTTTGTTTTGTTTTTTTTGTAAATCTCGGAATTCTTTTGTGTGTCGACTTCGCCAATCCAGTTTCCATACACGAGGATTTTTAGTATTCGATGGAACGGTTGGTGACAAATTTGAATCTTCCGGACGGCCTGTGCCATCTACAGTTTTATTAATTTTTACATTTATCGCTTGAAGCTTTGCCGTAGTTTCACCAAGTTCTTGTTGGCATTCTATTAAATCTGCGGCGGTATCGCTTTTTATTTTTTCTTCTGAATCCCCATCGGGCACTTGTTGGCATTTTAGAGGTTTGGCATCAGGATCTGCTTTTGTTTTATGCCCGGATTTTTTAAGTTCTTTTAGTTCAACCAAAATTTGGGAAAAGTTTTCCTCGCATTTTTTGAGCGTGGTCCGAGTGTCGCTGTTTCGAACGCGTTTTTCTTCCTCAATCCGAAGCAAATTGGTTGTTGTAATGTTTAACTGTGTTTGACATATTTTGAACTCTGTTGTTTTTTCTTGAAGTTGTTCCTGGCAATTTTGAAGTTTTCTGGGCATACCATTCACGGGTTTACCGGTTGATTCATCAGACGAATCCTCGGTTTCGCTATCATCTCCATTTTTCACAGGTTTAGCAGCAGTTTTACGCAATAGCTTCTCAGTTTCCTGGAGTTTTATAGATGTGACATTTAAATTCTTTTCGGATTTTATCAGATTCGTTACAGTGATATTTAGTAACTTTTCAAGGTGTAGTAATTTCGCAAATAAATCTGTGGTATTTGCTTTTATTGATTGCTTTGAATTTGATTCTTTGGAATTACCGTCTTCGCAACCATCCTGTTTTTTGTCCTGTTGGCAATTATGAAGTTCCTCGATTGATTTTTGCAATTCAGTCTCGGATTCTTGATTTTTCTCGGTAGCATCCTCTAGATTTTTATTACATTCTTCCTGTTGAGTTGCCATTTTGTTACATTTTGCATCGGATTTAGTCAGTTTTTCAGTTAAATTGCTTAATTTGATATCTAGTTCTTTCAATTTCTTCGCAACAATTGTTTGCTCAGCCTTGGATTTTGACAAGTTTTTTTTTGTTTCGCTTAATTCTTCCTCAGTTGTTTGTTGACTATCCAGAGCCTCGCTTAATTCCCGTTCGCAAGTTGTCAAATTGCCAGTGGTCTGTTTCACTCCTTTTTCTAAAATTGTGAGCTTAGTCACTGTCTCATTGCACTCTTTTTTGCAATTGTCCAGTTTGTTTATAGTGCTATCTAAATCTTCATTTGCTTTCTCTAGCTGTTTTTCTGTCTTAATGTGTAGTTGTTGCAAGTTTGTAAAGTCTTTCTCTGCCGCAGGTAATTTGTTTTGAGACTGTTTTAGTTCTGCGTCCTTTTCATTTAGGAGACTTTGTGCCTTCTCCAGTTGTTCCATGTTGTCATTCAATTCCTCTTCAGAATTTTCTAGCTTTTCATTTGTATCGTTTACGAGCTGCTGGCAGTTTTTCAGTTCTATAGCAGCCTGGTTGCTTTTTTGCTGGCATTTTTTCAAGATTTCCATTGTGGAGTTTAGCTTCTCATCTGAAGCTGTGGATGTGATATTTTGTCCAATTAGTTGCTCCTGACAAGCCTCCAATTTTATGACTGCTTCATTTAATTGATCAGCGGATTTCTCATGGTTCTCCAACGTTGTCCCGACTTCTTGCTGACAACTCTCTAGTTTAGCAGCTGCGGAGTTCAAATCGTTTTGTAATTTGTCCATCTTAGTTTCCGACTCGTTTAGTAGTTTGTCCGAGGTCGAAAGAGTTTTCATTGTCTCGTTTAAGAGTAACTGCGTTTTTTCTAAGCTTGCCGACTTATCACTAAGTGATTGTTGACAATCCTCCAATTTTAGTGTAGAACTATTCAATTCCTCCTCAATTGCTTTTAACTGGGCAGCTTTATTCCGTTCTTCATCCTGTAATGCCTCGTATTTTGCGGTCATATCCGTCAGCCTCTGCTCAGAAAGGTCCAGCGTTGTCTGAAATTTCATCTACTTTGTCTTCGCATTTCTGAAGTCGTGACTTTGTTAATGTAAATTGGTCATCCAAGCTTTCCAGTTTTAAACTGCAATCCTTCATTTCTTCTTTGGAAATGTCCAGGTACGTCGAAACTTCACCAAGTTTTGTTTGACAATTAAGGATTTCCTCGGCTGAATTGAATATTTCGTTTTGGGATTTGTCCAGCGATTCTTTTAATTTTGTAAATTTATCTTCGGAATTTTGTAGCTGGGCTGTCATGTCGATTAGTTTGTTATCACATAATTCTAATTTCGTCGCTGTGCCGTCCAGTTTTGTTTCGAATTCCTCTAGTTTATCATTGTTTAATTTCAGCCTTTCGGTAGACGTGTTCAGAGCAACCTTGGTCTTTTGTAGTTCTACTGTTGTCAAGTTTAATTGAGTTTGGCATTTTTGAAGTTTTGACTCTGTGGTATTTGCTCGAGATTCACATTTTTCAACTTCTACAGTTTTAATAGATACAAACTCATTACATTCCTTAAGTTTCAAGACGGTCTCACTTAAGGTTCCTTCTGATGTCTGGAGTTTTGTTTTTGTTTCTCCGAGTTCCTTCTCCGCGTGCCTAAGACTATTCTCGACGTTGGTTAGTTGAGTATTGGAATTATCCAGTTTTTTTAATGTCTCGTTTAGTCTTTCTTGAGTATTCATTAATTCGGCGGATGTATCATTAAGAATTTCCTCGGACTTTAATAATTTATACGTGGTTGTGTTTAATTTATCTTCCGTCTTTCCCAATTTTATTGTGGTATCAGTCAATTTGCCTTCACACTTTTGCATATTCGCTACTTCAATGGCTAAAGCGTCTTGCGATTTTCTCAATTTTTCGGAAATGTCCTTAGCTTGTTTATTGGAGTTTTCAAATTTTCCAGCTAGGGCATCAATCTGACCGTCTAGGTTTTCTAGTTGAACTGCTACACTCTTTAGTTCATCGTTGCATTTATTTAACTTTGTCAAAGTTTCGGTAGATTGAACCTCGCACTTTTCCAGTTTTATCCCATTCTCCTGTAGTTCCTCGGTAGAGGCTTCGAGTTTTAAGGTTTTATCATTTAGCTGCTCAATAGTGCTGTTGAGTCTGGCTGTTAACTGGATTTGTTCGTCTTGGGATCTGTCTAGTCTGTGTGCCAACTCGGTGCATTCTACTTTGGATTCTTGCAATTTTGTTAATGTAGCGCTTAGTTCTTCCTCTGTTCTCTCCAGTTTTAGCGTTGTTTCAGCCAGTTTTTGATCAGACTTTTGTAATTTCAATGCCGTTTCATTTAATGCCGCTCCAGAATCGATAAACGTACTTAACGTTTCGTTATATTCTTCATGTTTTAAGAGAGCGTCGCTAAGTTTTTCTTTGCAATTTTTAAGCGCCTCCGTGAAGCCAGCTAGTTTATACTCAGACTTGTGCAACTTAATCTCTGTATCGGTGAAATTTGCAATCCAGTTTTTAAGCTGAATTGCCGTTTCCTTGCATTTTTCTTCTGATTTGGTCAGCTTCGCTGCTGATTCCAGTAGATGTCTTTCTGAAGTCAGTAATTTGATCATAGTATTGCTTAGTCCTTCCTCGGTTTGTTCCAATTTCTTGTTTGATTCCATTGCAGTTTGTTCACATTTTTCCAGTTTCGCCTCGATGTTGAGCATACGTCGCTGAGTTGTTTTCAACTTGTCGGTAGTGTCAAGGAGTTCAGCTTTTGTTATCATCCACTTCATCTCGGACTGCATGAGTTTGTCTTTTAGTTTGCTAAGATTGTCCGCTGTGTTGTTAAGTTCTTGATTTGTTGTCTCAATTCGAGCGGCTGCATTGTTTAGTTCTATGTTACAGCTTTGCAACTTGTCTTCTTTGCTAAGCAAATCCTCCTTGCAGATCTTCAATTGAACTGTTGTCTCATTTAGTTTGTCATTGGAGGTTTGCAGACTCAGTCTTGCCAAACTTAGTTCATCCTGGGCCTGTTTGTATTTATCAGTTGATTCAGTTAGGCGTGTCAAAGAGTTTTTAAGATTCTCGGTTGTTTCGTTAGAAAGTTGTTGAGATTTTTGGAGTTGGACTTCTGTATCTGTAAGCAATTCATTACAATTTTCCAGTTTTTTCATTGCATCCGACAATTTAATTTGTGCTTCCACTAGTTTTGTGTTAGTGACGTTTAAACTTTGATGGGATTCCGAAAGCTTTGCAATTGTGAGTTGTAAATCTAGTTGAGACTTCAGAAGCAAAGCCGCAGTCGCAGTTATATTTTCCGCAGACTTGTCCAGTTTGGTCGACATATCTTTAGAACCTTCTTTGCATTTCTGGAGTTCTGTATTTTTTTCAACCAGGCGTTTATCCACAATTGTTAACTTCACCGCCGATTCCGCGGACTCTTCCTTTATTTTATCGAACAGAGCTGACAAGTTTTTAAACGCTAATTCGGAAACATTCAGAGCTACTGCGGTATCATTGAGGTGCTTTTCAGTTTCCTTCAATTTCCTCGTTGTTTCATGTAAAGTGGCTTGAGATGCTTCAAGTTTCGTCGATTCTTTGCTATACTTATCTTTAATATCTTCTAAGGTTCTGGTCGTATCACTGAGTTTCTTTTCACAATTTTTGAGTTGAGCTGCTGTTTTAAGAAGTTCTTCTTCTGATTTTGAATTTTTTGCTAAAGCATCCGCCAATTGTTTTTTTACACTCTCAAGCGCCGCGGTGGTATCCTTAACTTGCTTTTCGTATTTGATGTTTTGTGCCTCTGCTTTTTTCAGTAATTGGTCGGATTTGTCAAGTTGGCCTATTTTAGCAGCTAGTGATTGCTCGGTTGTCTGCAATTTCGCTTTTATTGTCTGTAACGTTGCTTCAGTGTCCGTCGTCTTTTTCTCGGAAGTCTGCAGTTTCGACTTTGTGGCTTTTAGTTCCTCTTCTAAAATTGGAGGCAAACAAAAAATTAGTTGTCTGTGAATTTATTTATATTTTGAAGCCTTACCAATTACGTTGTCCTCAATGATACAGATAAATGGTACAGTCACTTCGCATTGATTATCGTTCATGGCGTAGGTGCGGTCGACACGTATTTCGTTACAGTGCTCTTTCCCTCCATTGTTGCTTGAATAACCGCCGAACCAATCTTTTAGGCCTTCGCCGGTGTATACATCCGTAAAATTTCCTTCGTTATAAATGTCATTATAAGCAGTCCAACTCTTTGCTGCTCCAGAAGTAGATAGTGCTATTGGACAAAAAGTAACAAAATCAAATGTTGAATACTCAATATTATATAATCTGCTCACCGAACGTTGCAGAAAATTCCTTTAGGATGAAATCCCACTCGGGCTTTGAAGATGGTGCGACTAAATGCATTCCATGTTTCCGGCAGTATAAGTGGGCCCCTACCCAGGTTGTCTGTCAGAAATAGATGATTAATTCGTCAAGGAATGACAAGTCCAATATTTTATGAGAATTCTTGACTGGAAACTTTCTATTACCTTTATGGTTCCGAAATAGACGTATTGTGTTTTCAAGTATCGTTTTATTGTAACTGTATCCTTCACTGGGGCGTAGCCGGTAACGGTAAAATATGCTGCATAAATCGCTGGGAATTGGACAGCTGCAGATACAAAACAAGTCATCACTTTATTTGCTGGAAAAGTTTACCATAATAGCATTGGTGGGCAAAAAAAATTCAGATGATTCCAATAAATTGTTTCGACAATCGATTCAGCATGTTAGAAACGATTTGGGCAGAATATGACTTGGGACACTGACGGAAAAAAAATCACTGGCAAAGTGAAAATCCCGTTTTTTGTGAAAAAATTAACTTTGACCGAATCCGGATAAATTCGGAAAGTTGAAACGAGTGAACTTTCTGAACTTCTTAATTATGCTTCTCTTTGTATATTGAGTTCCTTACGCAGAACTTACCTAGCAAGAGAAAAATGACGATCATCATATTGGTAAGGCAGAGCTTACTATATCGCACTTTGTTGGTTCGAGTTTCATAAATTTTTTTTACTATCCCATTTTTATTTAGTAACGTTTTGGTGCTGGTAGCTTTTTATATAACCACGTCAACTTTTACATATAAATAGAAATTAAATATTAATTTAATTTGGCAATGATGAGATTTTTGGAGATTGATTTATGTTGCAAATAAATTATGCGGAGTAGGCTAAAGGTAAATTGTTTAGATATGGCAAACTTTCTCCATTCTTAATTTTCAATAATGGCATAAATGTTTATGGTAATAAAGTTCAATTGTCTGGAACACTTGAATGTATACATTCGGATTAGAGAATCTTGACTAAATTGTTTAACCAAGTTGTAAGTTTGTTGAACTTAGTTTTAAGTACTACGATGTTTTATTTAGGTTCCCTTCATTTTAGTTGTAAATAAGTTCATTTTCAAATCTGAGTTATAATTGGCTTACGGGAATGATTGCGGTGCACGGATTAAAAATGTTTTATTGAAGGAGTAAACTAAGTTTAAGTTTATTTCAGGGTTAATAATTCGTATATGTATTTGTACTTTTATTATAAATGTTTATAAATGTTTTAAGTAATGATTATATAATCAAGAATTGAATTGTAAGGTAACAGCCGTCTCTTATTGAACGCCTACAAAAGCATTACAAAAATTGAGGCAATCAAGATTGCCATCATGAAAAGTTCATTTACATTAGACCAACTGCAACATTTAAATTTAAAACTAGCCCCACTACAGTATTTAACGCTGCATAATTAAAGGTTTACCTTAACAAGAGCAAATTAATTGTTTGACTAATGCAAAAGTCTTGCACCACAAGTGGTGTGAGACCATCTACAAAATTCCAGCTGAACCAAATCCTCAACGGTGCCATGGATTGGATTTCTCGTCTCAGAGCTTTGTGTACAAAACATTCCTTTTTCACGGCAATTAACCACCTCAAACTTTTTGCGTTTATACTTCCAGCTCCACCAAAAACTAGAAAATTATACGACACACAAATATAAACCAGCATTAGTAAAGAAACCAAGTGTGACAATTCAATGGAAGAGTGAAATTTGACAACAGCAAACCCAGCCAAAACTTGTACACTTGGTGAAGCCATTGCAACAATGAGGAAAATTCGGAAGCGAATGCATGAGTTTAGCAACTTTTCTACTATTTGCAAATTTCTATATTTAGTCTTGCAACTGTTCCCAGAAAAGTTGCTAAACGTCATTTCGCATTCAATCCAAAGAAAGATGATGGATGATAGGAGCATAAAATGGAGATATGGTACTACGGACATTGTCATTTGCCATAACATAATACCGTCAAAATGAGCCAGTGCTACACGAATTAGGATAAATATGCCGGAGCAGCCCGTGCAAGACGGAAGCAGAAGGGATCCCATGAATGGCAGTTGGCATGGAGATATAAACACGAGGGCTGCGACAACAAATGGAAATATTTTGTAGTTGTATTCCAACAAGGTGAAGAGTAGTTCGATGAGTCGGATAAAAAATGCATGTCGCAAGGTTGGGACATCTAAAATTTATCAACTTTTAATCAAATACTAAGATAGGTTTAACGAATATTACCATTTTGCTCAATTCCTTTGCAGAGTAAATTCAGTAACTGAGCAGTGTCGGGATTTGGGGCCCACTCCCAACGAAGGAACAAAATTGAGAAATACGCAAAGGAGAAAAGACTCCCTTGAAATAGTTCTATGAAGGAGGTGGACTTGCGATTAATGAAGATTGATGTCACTTGCAAAATTACGTAGACTAGACTGCAAATCATGGTTAGGCGCACAAGTTTTCTATTTTTCGGTTGCACTTGTTTAGTCAAAGGATCCCAAGTGTAGAAAATATTATGGAATTTATCACCAAATTCGAGGACGCGTTTCAAACGGGGGAGAATTACTTCGGGAAGCGTCTTGGGGGCCATTGTACTTGTGTTGGCACAATAATTTGAATTGAGGTGCGAATGGATTTTTAGAAATGTTTACTTTATGAAGGTTGTCAATGCACTCGAATTTAGGGCTAACGCAACGGCACAACTAGGACGCTCGAGTCGAAATACGGAGGTTTTAGTAGGTATCTAGAACTTCTGTTGCATTAATAAATAACTTTGTTGAAACATGGCTTGCTCGTGTATGAGAAACTGAGATAAGGTACACATTCTTCGCTAAACTAATATTCAATGTGCTGTGTATCATGTCATTCAAAATTCAAAGATCCAGTATTCGTAGTGCGTAATAACGGGAATGGCAAGTATTCGTTTCTGAGGATTTCCCCGAGTTCTAAATACAAAGCCGGAAATAATTCAATGTTTTATTTAAATTTTATTTGTTTTTCGGATCAATAAACCCGACTTTCAAGCAATAATAGGAATAGTAAGGTCAATGGTTGGAAATCAGCGTGTTCGTCAAGTTGTTACCATATGACAATAAAGAAAGAAATATCCTAGCTTTATGCTAGATCCATGAATTTACAACAAAATTCTAGGTATTTATTCCATCAGGAGTAAATTAATTGTTTGAACCATGCAAAAATGTTGAATGACAAGTGATGTGAGGCCATCCACAAAATTCGATCCGAACCAAATCCTGAGTGGCATCATTGACTGGATTTCCCGTCTCCGAATCTTGTCAGCTTTGTGTCGAAAGTCCATCTTTTTGGCAGCAATTAACCAAGCCACACTTTTCGAGTAAATCCTTCCAGCCCCACTGAAAATTAGGAGATTATAGAAAGTACAATAGTAAACCACCATCAGGAGAGAAATCAGTTGTGACAATTCTAAGGAAGAATGAAGCTTCACGATGACAAAGCCACCAAATATTTGGACACTTGGACATCCTACCGCAATGACTGGGAAGATGCGGGTTCGGATACAAGAATTTATCAGCTTCTCCACCAATTGCAAATGTCGATATGTTGTCCTTTGGAAAACGTGAACACTAGATTTGCCCAATACCCCGTCAGCCTCGTCCCAAAGAAAGATGATCCCTGACATCATGATAAAGATGGCGTAGGGGGTTTCTGACACTAGTATTTGCAAGGTGACCATGGATTCCAGAAATGCCAAAACGAAGCGAATTAGCAGAAATGGAAGAGACCAGCCATGGCAAGAGGAAAGAAGGAGTGATCCAAGAAAGGGTAGTTGGCATGGGGACATGAATACGAGAGCTGCGATTACAAATGGGAATATTTTGTAAAAGTATTCCAGTGCGGTTAAAAGACGATCAACGACTCGGATTAGAAATTCGTGCCGGTAATGATGTGGACGGTACATTTCTATAATTTAGAAACAATTAAAATAATAAACAATTTTAATCATGGTCACAATTTTTACCATTTTGTTCCATTCCCTGACAAAGTAGATTCAAGAGTTGGACACAGTCAGGATTTGGAACCCACTCTAATCTAAGGATGAATACACAGAGGTACGTGAAACAAAAGAGACTTCCCCGAAATAGTTCCATAAATGTGACCGATTTGCGATTCACGAGAATGGAGACCATTTGGGCAAGGAGAGATAGAAGAGAGTAAATCATTGTAATTCGGACGAATTGAAGATATTTCCCAGTTTTGGGTTGAACACGCTTTAATAAAGGATCCCAGGTGTAGAAAAGATTATGCAGTTTATCTCCATAATCCAGGACAAGTTTCACACGCGGTTGAATTATTTGGGGGAGCGACTTCATGACGATTTTGTTTCTCGATAATTTGAAGAAAATGACAATGAATCAAGACAAAAAGTTTGCTTTCCAGAATGTGTTTCCAAGTCAGCTAAACTCCGAATGAATTGTGTAAATTCAGACGGTTTGAATGTCTTAATAACTGGTTGATTTATTGGTGAAATTGGATTTTTTGACATACCTAGTTCCGTCCATATATAGGCATTCTACCAAAATACATTTTTTAGTATCTAGTCACGGGATATGTTGTTATGCATGTACCAATATGAAAAACCTGGAATTCTCGTATTTTTGGTACAACTGGATTGTTTAAGATTCGCCATATGATAAATTTGGGAGGTTAATTGCGAAACTTGGGTATGGATAAATAAAAGTATACAAAAGGATGTGTTAAAACGTATCTATCTTCCAAAATGTGGACGAACGAACTTGAATATAACTCAACTTGGATGCTATAACTCCAAAAATTATCACAAGCAACTTATGCAAACACTCCGTTAATTATCGATTAGAATTCGATTTGAAAAGTTTACTTTGTACAACATGAAATTTGTTTGGTCCTTTAAATATTTGTGAAGTACCTGGGATACTGATCTAACTAAAAACATTTAAACACAGAGGAAATGGGATACATGTTTATTCTGTAAAAATAAATCGATAAAGTTAATCAAAGGCAACATTCATGTTTATTAGCGACCATGTTCTAATAAAAAAGTATTTCCACGGCTATTTTACTAGCGGAGATAATTACAAGTTTTGTTGTTCAACACAGACAACGACCAATATTTGGCTATTTCTTGACTTTGAAATTGTTCTACGTCATAATTATCAGTGAATGTTTGGCCATTTTAAAAACTTATCACAGAATTCCTTTGTACAGCCGAAGTGATGCTTGAGGGATAAAAATAATTTAAACGTGACGAAAATTTTCTTCAGTTTTTTTCTCACACAAATTCTGGCAATTTTGGTTACCTCATTTATTAATGAGTGGAACAACATTTGAACTCCTAAGGGGTTACAGCCCTGAATTCATTGACATTTCAGAATCATTTGAAAATTGAGAAGGAGTTTATTCAAACCATTAGTTGGCTCAATTGATGCCGATATGTAATTCAAAATGAATGAGACTTTGAATAACATTTTACCAATCCACTAATAAATGAAACTTTACAAAAGAATTGTTATGACAATCCTGCACAAAATGTTATTTATCCCAATTTTGTATTGGAATCTCATAACTCAGTTATGATGACTTGTTTTTGTACAACAAGTAATTATGTGTGAGAAAAAAGTGAGATTACAGTCCAACCGTTGGATTGGATAGAGCTAGAATGAGTTGCACACTAGCAGGTAAAGGCGAGATTGTGGAATAAGGAAACACTTCGGCCTTGGTCCACTCTCAAGTTCATGATGATTGAGGAATCTGTTTAGCCAGAGGTCAACCAAAATGATGATACAAACACCACGCACTTCCACTTCTTAGGGACCACAAACCACCACAACTAAATGATTACTCTCTGGATTGTTAAACGATCAGCTTACTGCATTCATGACCACAATAAAAGAGAGATGAATACGCTCAACGGACAATTAAATTAGTGACCACTTACATTTCCATCAAGTTCCGGAAGTAGGGAGGAAGTACTTCCAAGAATTGCATTGCTTCCACTGGATTGAATGCAAAGAACAAGGATTGCTACATTGCTTGGAAATCCCATTTTTTAGCCGGATATAAATTTTTATTCACTAGTTTACTTGATAGTTTTGCTGACTGTAATAAAGTTGCAAAAATATGGGATCCTAGCTGGAAAACTACGCATAAACTTGTAACACACTTGTCATGTAATGCTAGGTTACCACTCCTGCCCTAGCCAACATTCCCAAAACAAGCAAAAACTTGGCATAGTATAACACTCTACCCTCTTACATTGTTACAATCTCCGCAGTTCATTCAACAATCATGCGTTGTTCAGATCGTTGTATTACATCCAAGATTAATCTCAAGATTTATGAGAACACTTCATAAATAAATTGTTAATTTTTTATATAATCTAGAAAATTACTAGAATTTGAGTGATATACTATTTTATGTGCAAAAGTGCCATTTTAACTCACAAAACATGAAACCTTTTCTACAATTAGTAATTATTTGTGTTTTGCTCGGTTACCTGGAAGGTAAGTAAGGAACTTCAAAATTACTGGATATCTCAATAAAGCTTCATTATTTTGTAGCCCAATTCACCGAAGAAACTCCAGTCACAGTCACAACATGTTGCCCTCAACCTATGTCCTCGACCAATGATAATAACGATACGGAAGTTTGGTGTGATGGGATGTACTCTCAGAGTGAAAATATTCAATTTAAATACGGATCCTTGTCTTGTGATGAAGTTATTCATGGAAGTTTCAACTCTGGAAGTGTGTGGGAAGGTGGAAATAATGGATTTTTTCCAAATTATTTCCTGAAATATGAAGAACGGTTCTACTCCACGAATGACTATTGTTTAGAAAGGTAAGTCATGAAGTTTGTTCGCAAATGCAGTCATTTTTAGCAATTTCAATTTTTAAAATAGTTTAAACGAGGATAAAATAGAAGTGAAAATTTGCAAACCGCAATGCGAAACGGATAAGGTTTGTTTACCAAAATGCTGCAATTTGTGGGATGATGGTGAGTGGTTTGGCTAAGATTCATAATTATAAGGATGATTAAATGCAGTTGTCTCATATTCCCAGTGGCCTTTGAAAATAATACCCTTCGTTGTGTGGCTTCACTCGAGGAAAGGATTTGGAAACCGGAAATAGTTCATAGAAACGATTACTACTCAAAGTTTGAGGGACCAGGAGACCTACACTTTTTTGTTAACGATCCCTCCAAATCAGAACAATGCACCACGGTCAGACTAATTCAGTACCAGCATTTTGAGTAAGTTGGCAAGTTAAGGAATGAATAGGAACCTTTTTTGAACTTGGTTTAATATTTTTAGTTACAAGATCCTAAATAATGGACAAGTAGCCTGGACCAGTTCGGATGTGCTTGATTGGTATGAGTGATTCTCTTATTTTTAGTAAAATTGGACAGGAAATTGTACGAATTCTAATTCCTCTGCTCTCTAGGTATCAAATACCCGAGGGAAGATTTTGCGTGGACCGTGAGTTAACTGGGACCGTGGTGCTGGTTGGATGTTTGGAAGACTTTATCCCAAAAATTAATGATGTTAGTAATGCATCCACAAAATTACACGATATTTGTGTAATAACCAAATCTAATTTTATAACAGAGTTTAACCCTCGTTGACACCATCAACTTTATTCTGATTCAAATATCTCTGGGATTTCTGGCCCTTACGTTAATTATCTATGTGTTGTTACGAGCACATCAAAATGTTCATTCCTGGACACAATTCTCATACTTTTTCGCCCTTTGGTCTAATCTACTCCTGGCGAGCATAATTTACTATCAAACCGTGGAGGATGCTAATCTGAGAGGTAAAAGGAAGCTTAACAAGTTTTAGGTATTGTTGGACATTTCAATGATTTTCGTTTCTAAATATTTAGTTGCCAATGAGGGTGCCGGAGAAATGCGAGGTCCACTGTGCTTCACGGCATGTAAGGATTTTTAATGATATTTGAGCTAATGCTTTTTAACAAATGGGCAAATTTTAAACTAAACATTCTTTTTTTTAGCTGTGATTGGCACTTTTTTGCACAATGCAACCCTCACAAGTAAGGCTACAAACAAAATTGGATTATTTGATTGGATGGGATTAATAAAATAAATTATTTTGTGATTTCCAGCAATGGTCGCACTTGCCATTGATATTTTCTGGATGTTCCAGTAAGTCAAATTAATAAGGTAAAGTTGTGAATTTTGGAATAATTTAATTCACTCCCATCTCCAGTCAACTCCTCAACAATGGAGAGGAGCACATGTCCAAATTATCATTCCTAAAAAATCAAGGTCTCGCCTGGGGCATGGCTCTGATAATGACGTTTGTTGGACTGGGCATGTATGTCAGGTATGATAAACAGTTTCATGGGATAATATTTCAGTTTCATTAGTCAATGGGAATATCCTAATTTACAGCAATGGCTCAATGAACGCTCCACCGTTTGGATATACAAATTGCAAAGCCAAATTCTGGCTGGCGGATGAAATACTGGAAGCAGTTTGTCACCTAATTACAGCCTCCGTCTTCCTCATTACTCTGATTCGAATTGGACTGGTCCGATTTCGAGGAAGGGAAGAAATCCTCAAAATTAATGAACAACGAAACTACAGCAGAGCGTGAGAATANTGGAAGCAGTTTGTCACCTAATTACAGCCTCCGTCTTCCTCATTACTCTGATTCGAATTGGACTTGTCCGATTTCGAGGAAGGGAAGAAATCCTTAAAATTAATGAACAACGAAACTACAGCAGAGCGTGAGAATATTTTATATGGTTTGTGTTTTATGTGCCAAAATCTTATTTTTTGCATCCTCTCAGATTGTCCTTATTCTTCAAACTCCTTCTGGTCATGGGAATGGCTTGGACGTCCATCATGCTCAGCGTTCTTTTGACAAAAAGCACCACAAATTCTGTGAAATGGTTATTTACCTTCATGGAGTTTATCGTGAGTTTACAAGGATTTGTTATCTTTCTCCTGTTTGCCTTTAATCGACAAACTTTGGAGAGCTTGGGTGAAAATTACTCCATCATCAGAAGTGAGTCTTGATATTTCCAGTAGTAAAACGTTTTGAAATTTATTTTTCAACAATATTTTTAAGAACTATCCAATGCTTCCTCAATTGTGTCTGAGATGAAGGCGGAGGTGGCAACGGGTATTGGTCCAGTTCCAGTTTCAATCACATCCATTATCCATCATAAAGGGGAAAGTGGGCATTAAGAGCTTAACTAAAGATGCTACAAATACTTGAGGATATTTATTTATTTATTATTTTATGTATGGCGTGTTTATTTGGTATTACAATAAAAAAATTGCTGAAAAACACAAATGGTAACGAATCATTGTATAACGTGTGCAAGTTGAAACTTCCTGCAATGGGATCTTGACAAAGGCTCAAACAAAGGAAAGGGTTTGGTGGTATTAGAAAGTTCGCAGTCAAGGACAAAGAGTTTTGATAAATAAGTCTCCAGTTCAAAGAGTAGTCAATATTTGCGCAAATTTTAATTGTACTCATTTAGACTGAAACATTTCAAAATTGTGGTAGAAATATGATTCGTGGATACCTACTTGTGCTTATAATGTGCTTTACAATTGGATCGTCTTGGTTAATTCGGAGGAACAAAGGTATAAATATTAAAGTTTAATTAGTATCTTTCAGTTAATTTCAGTTAATTTTATATTCATTCATTTGCATGAACTGGCTAAATGGCCTAAATAGCACTTGTAATATCATTGTAATTTGTTTTGGTTGGCACTTTTGCACAGGGGCAGGCACTCTTAGCGAAGATCAACAGGCTGTCAAACTAGCCGGCGACTTGGGACGGTTCTTGTTACCATTGGGCTTCAAAGAGTCAAATATTTTTATTCATTCAATTGGTTCGTGAATCATCTAGATTATTAAACTGTGCATGCTAACCAATAATTTTGTGATGTAGAGTAGATGGAATTATGAACACAATTCTTATTCTTATGCAAAGGTGGGACTACTAAAGAAGCAGTAGAAGGTGCATTTTCCTTCGGTGCTGGAATAACTGGAGTTCCCACGGTCTACTCCAACGATTTTCCTGGCATTCCTGATTCCGGCACGGTGATTAGAGTCAAAGTAGGTGAATCTTTGGAGTCAGATGTGGAAATGAAAGTAATTCTCAAAAAGTCGGACGGTTACAATTTCACCATTATTGGTAAATCTACAAAACACCCGGACTTTTTTCTATATTTTTATCTGATGATGTTTCACTTTGATAGGAACTAAGGACAACAATAAATCGTCACCATCAGTTCTAAGGAAAATTAATGGATGCTCGTTTGGAGAAGCTCCAGTCCCTTTGTCGGGTTACGTCGTGGTCCTGCTGAGGACAGAAGATGGATTAGGAAAGATTAGAGATTATTTGAACGCTGTATTTACAAATAGATTTCGAGTAAAGTCAGGTTTCACAGGAATCTTACTTTATCAATGTATGTCGGACTTGTTTTGGCCGGAAGAATATGTAGTTTTGACATCTTCTCAAAGATTTGAAAATACACAAAAGCTTAATGACGTAATCATTTATATAGATATGAACTGATAAAAATCCTGTCATTATATAAAAGTAGACGCGATCGAAATAGATAATGGATGTAGAATCTTTAATTAATCTTAATTTCAGATTGCTTAGTATTTCTTTCAATGTATAAAAGTAAGGTATATAATTTGCAGTTAATATATGTTTGTCCAGCAAATTATATACTTGCGTTGTGTTAACTGTCCATACGCTTAATTAAAACTTCAATTTGCTTCCTACAATTACTCAGCAAACCAAAGTTCCTTGGAAGATAAGAAACATTAAATTTTGGAACTTAATTCTTGATGAATGCAAACTATTTAGCATTTACTATGTCAAATATCCATTACCTCACATAAAGCATGAGAAACGAGCTACCGTGTAATTAAAACTTTATTTATTCCTCCTGTTGACAATTCAGGCTGTTGACATAAGCCGATCTGGGAGTCAAAAGTCATTTGAACCACTCCCTGGTAAGATTAGTTCCTCTTGGACAACGGGTCAAGATGGATATATCTGCTGTCATCCTGCATAATTGCATCCCATATTTGATACCCTGCTTAAAAGTTCAGTCATTTTACTTGTGCCCGAGCGTAGAATACAGGGCAATCCAGCATCAATTCCATCCCATCAATTACAGCCCCATCCGAAAGCTATTGTTCAATCTCTTATATTTTTATTTCACTTGCATTACCTTCCTCCTTCTGAAGTGTCTCAGGTCCACAGGGGAACACGACGCAGCCAATAAACTTCCTGCAATTCTCCTTTGGACCATTGTCCTAACTGCGGTATCATTTTGGTCTTTGATCGCAGTAAAAGCGGAAACTCTACCGAATTATTTCAACACGTTACTAGTTTTTGAAGAGAAGTGGTTTAATGGTGAGATGTTTATACAAAGTTTTTAAGAATCTTACCAATAATTTTATTTCTTTAGCTTGCTTTCCAGCCTGCAATTCCCGTTTCTGGCTGAAAAGTCTCAAAATTGCTTTTGGCCAACTGGACGTTGGTAAACTGATGTTTTTAGGTCCCCTGGTTGCTCAGATACTAAACCCACTGTTGATGTCAGTCAATAACTTGGACAAACCTTGCACCGCTCCTCTTCTCACTTCCGTATTGATGAGCAAATGTCCCCTAACCGGAAGTGTGCCTGTCACGAGATTGGATCCCGTTTTGACAACTCTTTTCTTTGTTTTGGATTCTTGGGCAATTTGCATCTCATTCTCCTTGACCCCTTTTACGGCTGCGTTTATGGTATTTTTGGGAGCTGCCGTGATTCGTGAAGGAATTAAAAACATGTAAGTCACACAAATTGTGCCAATTTAAAGTTTCTTAGACAATAAACGATTCTTGAAGTTTTTCAAACAATATTTTTTTTTAAGGAAAATTGGATCCACTCAAATCACGAGAGCTTATACGGAACTCCAAGTGCTGGGTATTATTTACAACGATCTGATTACTGGTTCTCTGCCCACACTAATGACTACCATGGTAACTCTTGGACTAATTTCGCTGTACTCCTGCATCGCCTTGAATAACGTCATATCGGCCACACTTCTATTCTTCTGGGCAACTCTAGCCCTTGAGGTCATGATTTTGGTGCATTTCGGAATTTACTCTTGGCTCGGAAAAGTATACGATGAAAGTCAGCAACTTCTTTGGAACTGGAAGAGAAAAAGTGGTCACTCCAAATATATGAGTAGAGTTTTAAAAAGCATGAAACCAATCAAGGTATTTGGTTCGGGTGGAAACTTCATGGAGACCTCGACAAGTTTGGAGTTTAATAGATTTACTGTGGAACAAGCGGTTGGTTTGGTTTTAATGAAGGCTGAGAAGTAAGGTACATACATTGACTCCAAATTAGATGTTAAACAATTGGAAGTCGGACAAATTGTCATTCTAAACTATTTGTTAAATGATACCACACGATTTTTTGAACTCTTGATAACGTTACATGCAATGTTAGATTGGGCCTGTGTTGATAACAAGCTGAAAAATTTAAGGAAGTAAGAAAAAGAAGCATCACAACATTAATTTCAATCCGATTTGTTTTTATTTTACATGCAAATGTTCCCTTGTGAAACACAGACTTCCGATCTTAAATGTTATCAAGATCATCTCAAATCGGAGAAAGTTGTCATCAAAGACATACTCCCAAATGTCGATGAGAATAATAGCATCTAGACTGTCCAACTTATAATTTCACTAAAAAAAAGAAATTAAAACATAAATTGAGTAAAGTCATTGATAATTAGTTAGTGAAATTAAACTTATTTTGTTTTACTAGAGTAAGAAAAGTTGTTGATGTTAGTGTGATGCAAATTCGGGGTTAGGATTGAATTTTGATTTCCTCTAATTTCAAGGTGTTGATTCTATTTTAACGTAGGCAATATTCCAGCGTTTAATTGTTTTATTTTAAATCGTCTCCTTTTCATGGAAAGTTAGTTTTTCCTTCAAGATTGTAAAGTTTTTTTTAAGTTGCGTCAAAATAAATAAGAGTGAGCCCAATTAAAGTGTTTGGATGTTTTTTTAACATTTCTACGATACTTTAAGTTCTGATTACAAAATTGCTTTTCGTCACCATTAATTAATTAATTAGCAATTAATTATCCTATGAGTCTCAATTTGTCACATTTTCATGCAACTGGCATCTCACTCCGAGGAGACAAAGAACGACCCCAAGCGGACAGTCTGGAACTGAGCAGCCGCAAAAAAATCTGGATTTGTTGACTTTTGTGGAATTTAGCAAAATTTAATTATTTCAATAATTGCACAGATAACAACCAGATAAGTAACTAGATAAGTGTGGGTGTGGTTGTTTCTTGAGTTGTGACATGATGGGATTCTATTGAAACTCCAGAATATTTGCTAATGGACACCCTACAACCTTCGACCTCTCCTCCGACCTTCCTCCACCCCTCCTCTGCCCCACGACAGCAACAATTGGCCAACTACAGCCAATTTATGGATCCTGAGGAATACGCACAATTGTCTAAATTAGCTAATCAAAGGGAGCTCAGCAAATATGCGCAACTACTCGCGGTGTTAGAGGAAATGGGTAAGAAAACACTTTGAATAATTAGTATTTAGTATTGATCACTAATTGACTTAATTCCCTTCTCAGGCAGGGACATCCGCCCGACATATTCCGCCTCTAAATCTGCTTCGGAACGGCTCAAGCGCTCAATTGGTAAGTGTTGGGTTTGATTTGTGGTAAATTACTGGATTTTAATGGTTATCAAGGTTTAATTACGAATTAATTTTTACAGTTCATGCCCGCATCCTCGTCCGGGAGTGTCTTATGGAGACGGAGCGCAGTGGGAGGCAGTAGATTGTGGATTGTGAAAGACATTTAATTTTAGTTTAGTTTTAGTTTGTTCAAGTTATTAATTAAGTTACAACACCACCACCAACGATGGAGACGATTATAGATGAAGATCTTCCGATGCAGGTGGACTGCGTCCAGTGGCATCCAAATTGTAGTGAAATTATTGCTGTGGGAGCGTGTAAGCTATTTTATTTTAAATCATGTTCGGAAGAGGTGGGGTTTAATTAAAGGGTTTCTTCTTCTAGATCAACTCTCCTCGGCGACTACTGACACGAGGTTGGGGCGGCTGTACCTTCTCCAACTCACGCCTAAAGTTCCGGGAGGTTTTTCCGTTGTTTTAGGTAAGTACAATTAGTTAATTCATGATAATTCATACTTGCGGAGCAGAGTAAAGTTGAAATTTTATTATTTATCGTAATAATTTATTTTTTTGGGGGTTTTATTTCTTAAATAATAAATCTTTTAATGGAATTATTGCAGAACACGAAACTGCGGGAGGAGTCCTCGATCTAAAATTCCAGCCCACAAATAAATCTACTTCCGACGTCTCCAATCCCACTCCCTTATCTCTTAAATAATAAATCTTTTAATGGAATTATTGCAGAACACGAAACTGCGGGAGGAGTCCTCGATCTAAAATTCCAGCCCACAAATAAATCTACTTCCGACGTCTCAAATCCCACCCCTATCGCAATAGCAACCTCTTCTGGTCTTTATATTTTCACGCTGGAAATTTCTCCAGACTTTTCCGAGTTCACCCTGTCCCCCATCGCCTCCATTGAGACGGGAATTTTGGCTCTTTATCTTCAGTGGTTACCTGGGGCTGATGGACTTATCTTCTCGGATGCGGAGGGTTATCTCAATATTGTCCAAGGTGGAGAGGATTCTTACAAAGTTAGCTCAAAGAAAAAGCTCCACGACGCCCTCACCTGGACTTGTCATTTTGCCACGTCAACGGAGATTCTTTATGCGGGATGTGATGACGGGAAATTTACTGCCTGCTATTTTGGTGACTTGATGCGGGATGAGGTGCATTTCGTTAAAAAGTATGAGGTCGGAGTGACTAGTATCAACAGTTGGGGGGAGATTGTGGCCGTTGGAGGGTGAGTAGCAGTAAATTTATGGAGTCAATAACATTAATGACTAACAAAGCATTAATTATTAATAATTATTTATGCAGGTATGACGACATCCTCAACCTTTACCAAACCAACCCGGCACAGTTCAACCAGAAGCCTAGTTTCACTCCACTGACCTCTCTTCAACCTCTCCGGGGCCGTGTGGCGAACTCAGTTTCTTTCTCATCCAAATCCTGAAATTCTTGTGATTGTCGTAGCCACAGCGAGGAAAGGGGTCAAGTTTGTTCACTACAATAAATCCCAGAATAAGCTCTCCGTCGTGAAGGAGATGATGAAGTACGAGGGATTCCTCGCCTATGGACTGGATGTGGGTGTGGATGAGCAAGGACAGAGATGGAGAGTTGCCTCGGGCTATTTCGATAATAAAGTTGTTCAGTGTTTTTGGGTAGGGTGGTAATATTTAAGTTATCTCTTAAATTCCTTGGGTTAATTAAAAAGTTTAAATGTTTAAGCGTAATTTATTATATTTGTTGGTAAAGGATGGGTGGAGAATTGCCTTTATTTATAAATTTTGAGTGTGATTTTGTTAAGTGGTTGGTTGGGTAATAATAAATTTATTACTTTGTATATCAAAATCTTGAAATTGTTGTTGAACACCATTCAAAATTTATTTACAAACAATGAAGCAATACAATTTTAAAGAACAATATAAGGTTAATAAACTCATCAAGATGGCATCATGAAACACAATTGATTGAATTGCAGGACAATATTATTCATGCATACGTGTAGCAACTGTGTCAATCTAATCCTCATTTGATCCTATCTTCAGTCAGAGTCTGGCTGCCAGACTTACAATTATTAGCTCAGAAATAAAAGACGCATATTATAGCCAAAGAAGTTTATAGCATAGCTGACCTTGCAATTTTATACATTGCATGAAAGTTGGAGACCTTCATTAAGAGTGGAACTTGATCCAGCCACTCATCCTCAAATATTCATATGAGATTCAACTCCGATGGTTAATGTTATATCGGTAGTTGCATATAGCAGATAAACGTGATTGGGACCGGCTGTATTGTTGAAATTCATAATATTTCATTACACCAACAATTAACTAAGAATGAGGCTGGGACGCGTTTTGCTACAGGTCCGTTAAAAACTTGACATTTCCTGTTTTTGGTTGATTGATTATTATTTGATTATAATAATTTATCATAAATTAATGGGTTGATTAATATCTTCAATTCAGGGGAAGCCTCTCCGGTACGAGGAGATGCAAAAGATCCGGGCAACTAACGTCCATGTCAGGTATGTAGATATTTTTTAAATAATACTCTAAGCTTTAGTACAAATTTCGTCCCAATCCTTCCATTTCGTAGTGTGAACAAAGCGACGCTCTACAGAAAACCACTAGCCATTCGGAATGCGTCCATGCAATTCATGTACGATCTGGAGGGGAAGAAATATTTGGACTTTTTTGGAGGAATTGTCACCGTCGGAGTGGGACATTGTCATCCGTAATATTATTTGGAATCATTATCAGTAACTTAGTAATTAATAAGAACTTTATTTTTTACCAACTATGATTACTTTGTTCCTAGGAAAGTCAACGACGCATTGATCCAACAATCCGGCAAAGTTTGGCATACCACGAATATCTATTATAATGAACCTTTTCATAACTATGCTCAGAAATTGGCTGCCACACTTCCAGGCGATTTGAAGGTATTCTTATTTTCAGGAAGACTGTAAATTCCTCATTTGAACCTAATTTTGATAACTTAACTATTTGATTAGATGGTGTATCTCGTAAATAGTGGCTCAGAAGCGAACGACTTGGCCCTAATGATGGCTCGGGTGCACACTGGGAACTATGATGTTATCGCTTTGAGAAATGGTTATCATGGGATGAGTCCCAATACTATGGGACTCACGGGTCATTCCACTTGGAAGCAGAACTCTCCACATTATTTTGGCATTCATCATGTAAATATATTGGGATATGGTGGAAAATTAGGAATTTGAAATACATTAACAACTCACAATTACAGGCCATGAATCCGGACGTGTACAAAGGACTCTGGGGTGGGTCAGGGTGTCGAGACTCTCCCGTGCAGACGGACCGGAAATGCTCCTGCTCACCGGGAGCGTGTCAGGCTGCAGATAAGTATGTTGGGCAGTTGGAAGAAGTTTTGACTTACACAATACCTCAGAAGAAGGTTGCTGGAATGTTTATGGAGTCGATTCAGGTAATATTAGGAGGACAAAAAGAAAGACTGAAGTCTAAAAATCGCTGAATGTTTGGATTTTTAGGGAGTGGGAGGAGTCGTCCAGTATCCAAAGGGTTACGTGAAGAAAGCTTCCGAACTTGTTAGAAGTAATGGAGGCGTCATTATCTCGGACGAAGTTCAAACCGGGTTTGGCCGAACTGGAGACCATTTCTGGAATTTTGAGTCCCATGAGATTACCCCGGATATTGTTACGATGGCGAAAAGCATTGGTTAGTGTGTGTTATTGGACGATTAGTTTATCAAAGGCACTAAAGTCTACTTCTGGTTAATTTTTTAATCAGGCAACGGATTCCCAATGGCTGCGGTCGTGACCACGCCCAAAATAGCGCAATGTCTTTCCAACGCCTCCCATTTCAACACTTTTGGAGGTAATCCTTTAGCCAGTGCGGTGGGATCCGCGGTGCTGGACGTAATTGAGGAGGAAGGACTTCAGAAAAATAGCAAAACAGTTGGCACCTATTTTTTGAAGGAGCTGGAAAAGTTTCGGGATGAATTTGCGTTTGTAGGGGATGTCCGTGGGAAAGGTTTCATGATTGGGGTGGAAATGGTGGAGAGTAAAGAAACTCGTAAACAACTTCCCCTGGACAAGGTTCTCGACATATTTGAAGACCTTAAGGACGAGGGACTTCTTGTGGGACGGGGTGGACATTATGGAAACATATTCCGCATGTCCCCACCAATGTGTATAACTAAGGCGGATGTGGATTTTGCACTGCCAATTCTCAGAAAGGTTTTCAAAAAGCACTCTGCTTAATCTGTGGTTTGAAGAGTAACTCGTCTTCAAATTATCAAAGTTCATCTCTATTTTGAAATAAATTCTGTCAAGTAAAGAGTTGAGATTTCGAGATTTTCTTCGTGCACCTTTGTTTGATTTCTGCAATTAATTAGAGCACATTTGATAGCAATGAAATAAATACCTCATTGCATGGAAGCCACCCGGATCGAATTCGGCTTTGTTCATTTTTCCCCTATTCCTTCGGAGGAAAGTCACATAAAAAATGGTAGTCCAATCTTCTGTTGAGAAGATTTTGAAGCTTTTTCACAATCAAATATGACGTCGCAATTACAAGCATTCTATTATCCTTATGCATAGTACAACTATAAGGTTATTTACCTAACTTATGCATCAATTGCATAACGTACCCATGTATTCCAGATAAGACTATCTTACTCGACCTACTCACAATTCCTGCATTATCGTTTATACTGGATCCACATAATATTAAGTCTTGACTATATCTTGCATGATTTAATATAAAATTAATTTCTGTACATCAATGGCACTTTCAATCAATCAATATCAGACAAATACTGTATTCGATTCTCATTCATACTTTAAAGTGACCACGACTCTGTCTGACTTAACTTGGGTCAGCAATGTGTTTAACAACCAGGATAAGCTTAGCAATAAGTTAAATCGTGCATAGGCACGATAATCATATTCATTTTTATATTACGTTCTTTGGAATAATTATAATTCAATGAATGGACCAAGTTTTATTCAACCCAATTAATTTGCACTGAAATAGAAAACATATTTCTTTTGAAGTTATTTTAATATTTTTCAAGGATCACTAGTGTTCTACAACTCTCACTAATTTTGCAAATATGCCATCGACCCTGTCCAAAATGGGGTTGAAAGTGGTCGGGAAGCTACCTCCAGACTGGATCCTATTTTACTTGAGAATGAGTCCAAGACAAAAATGGGCACTACTGGGATCCCTTCCTCTTGCAGGACTATTGGCAATTCTTAAGAAATACGCCTGGACAAAGAATAAAAAACATAGACGACGAAGTCATTCCCAAAGTCAGAACCAGAACAAGAATGGAACAACTAGCCCAAACAGGAAACCTCGGGTTGGAGTCAATCTCGAGTTTTTCAAGCAAATGAAGTTTTTGTTGAAATTAATGATTCCAAGTCTTTGGTCCAAACAAATCGGGATTCTTCTCAGTCACACGGGAATCCTCATGGCGAGAACGTTTCTTTCCATTTATGTCGCCCAGTTAGAGGGGAAAATTGTTAAAGAAATTGTGGAAAGGTGAAAGATTTTTGATTTTATGTCACGGATTGTGATTAATCGAATTTTTTTGTTCTAGAAATGTGTCTCAATTTATTCAACTTCTTGTGAAATGGATAATTGTCGCCATTCCAGCCTGCATTTGTAACTCTTCCATCCGTTTCTTTGAAAAGCATCTCGCCCTCAGTTTAAGGACTAGTTTGGTGGATCAGGGTAAGTTTAATGAATGTCCTCTTCTTTTTTAAGGAAGCTCAACACTTACATGGTAATCAACTTTGACCTTTTCAGCTTACAAGACATATTTCAGCAACCAAATTTACTACAGGTTTGTAAAAAAATCAATCATTGACAAGTCCGAAACACCTTTCTAACTAATTTCATTATTTTACAGAGTTGGAAATTTAGACACCCGAATCCCGAACCCTGACCATAGCCTTACAGAAGACATTACTGAGTTCACATCTTCTGTGGCACATTTATATTCGCACATAACCAAGCCACTTTTAGGTGGGTGGTGATGTTTTAGTCTTTGCCACGTTTCAAACCAAAATTACCAATAATTTTGTGTTCCTTTGTCCTCTCAGATAGTCTCATGGTGTCGCTTACCTTATACCAAAGGGCGAGGACGGTAGGAGCCAATTTAGTCCTGGGACCAGTTATCACTCTCTCCGTAATCGGAATTACGGGACAACTGCTAAAACTGATTTCTCCCAAGTTTGGCCAATTAGCGGCAAGGGAAGCCGATTCTAAAGCGAAGTTAAGACATAAACACTCCCGAATTGTGACAAATAGTGAGGAAATTGCATTCTACGGTGGAGACGGGATTTGAGAGGACTGTCCTCCAAACTGCATTTCGACACGAGTCGAAACAAAGTCGAAACATTTATTTTGCCAAACTTTGGTACGTGTTTTTCGAGCAGTTCCTCATGAAGTATGTCTGGGGCGCGTCAGGTACTTTGATTGAAATAAGTTTTCACTATTTATTATTGTGGCCCACAATTTGTGGGAACTGAAATATTGGTGTTTTGTTCTTTACAGGAATGGTCGTAACGGCAATTCCCATTTTGACAGGTAGAGGTTTTGGGAGGCTGTCTGGTTGTTAGAAGCAATTGAACTCATTTTATTTTATTTGCTTTTTGACCAGCTCGCGGACTAAGGAGTGGTGGGGATGAGGGGAATCGGACGGAGTATTACATGACCTCAAAGAGTTTAATGTTGTCCGGTGCCGATGCTATGGAGCGGTTGATGACAAGTTACAAGGAGATTTTGGAGTTGGCTGGATATGCTTCGAGAGTTGCAAATATTTTTAAGGTTTTTGAAGAAGTTTCTAACGGGATTTATGTGAGGGATGGTTGCGTCGAGGGAGGAGGAGAGCTTAAAATGGGTGCGGTTAATGTTAAAGAATTGAAAGTTTTTGGAATTTCAAGGAATGACGTTGGTTTTTAGGGAGAGTTGCAGAAAATAATGATGGCATCATTGAACTGAGCAATATACAGATTGCGACGCCTACAGGTGACCAACTAAAGTTTGTGGGGATGAAAGAGTAATAAAATAAAAGTTTTATTAATCCCCAGGGGACATTATTGTACCGGATTTGGATCTTCTGATTAAACCTGGAATGCATCTGCTTATCACTGGTAACTATTTACAACGTCATTAAGGTTTTTGAAGAAGTTTCTAACGGGATTTATGTGAGGGATGGTTGCGTCGAGGGAGGAGGAGAGCTTAAAATGGGTGCGGTTAATGTTAAAGAATTGAAATTTTTTAGGATTTCAAGGAACGTCGTTTGTTTTTCAGGAAGAGTTGCAGAAAACAATGATGGCATCATTGAGCTGAGCAATATACAGATTGCGACGCCTACAGGTAGCCAACTAAAGTTTGTGGGGAAGAAAGAGTAATGGAATAAAAGTTTATTAATCCCCAGGGGACATTATTGTACCGGATTTGGATCTTCTGATTAAACCTGGAATGCATCTGCTTATCACTGGTAACTATTTACAACGTCATCACCAAAAATTTGGGAGTGATTTTACCCAATTTTTATAACAGGTCCCAACGGTTGCGGAAAAAGTAGTTTGTTCCGAATCCTCTCCGGATTGTGGCCAGTGTATGGGGGTCACATGTCACGGCCTCCAGTGGACAGACTATTTTATATCCCTCAACGGTAAGTAGACGTGTTTGCTTGTTTGACTTGTTAGCTGTCATTCTTATGCTTTTGTCCACAGACCTTACATGTCCCTTGGGAAATCTGCGAGAACAAGTGATTTATCCTGATACTCGACAAGACATGTTTAGGAAGGGGATGAAGGACAAGGACTTGACCCTGATTTTGGAGAAGGTTCAACTAAATCATATTGTGACACGAGAGGGTGGCTGGGACTCGGTGAGGGATTGGCAGGATGTCCTTTCCGGAGGGGAGAAACAACGGGTGGGAATCTGCTCGGTTATTTTATCACAAGTACGTTAATTACGGCAATATTTGAGAATTAGAAAGTAATTGGCTGGACTGGGTTTTTTGCAGACCAAGTTTCGCACTACTTGACGAATGCACAAGTGCAGTGAGTATGGACGTGGAAGACAGCATGTATAATCAGTAAGTGACAGTAATTTCCATGCAGCATTGGCCTAATTAATATGGTTGTACTAATATTTACAGGATGACCCAGTGCGGAATCACGTTGCTGACGATAACGCATCGCCCTTCTCTCTTCAAGCATCACACTCATATCCTAAAATTCAATGGGGATGGGACTTGGTCATTTGAGGATATGAAGCTGTAAATGGGGGTGAAGGATGGTCTACATAAATAAGGCTAAGGCCTGCGATTGGCATTAAAGGACAGAAAAGTAAATTTCGTTGTGACAATGACACTGTCAAATTGCAGTGATGGATATTTTATACTTGTTTTGATTAAACTATTATTTTTAATTTGTGTTAATCCGTTCTCATTCCAGCAGAAATTGGGTTATTTTGATTGAAATAAATTTTCATTACTTATTATTGTTTGGTGTCTTATATGTAATCCTGAGTTGCAGAAGATGCCTTGCAAAATCTATAAGAAATCTGATGTTCGAATGTTACAAGATAGTGCAAAATCTTAATTTATTTTCTAAGAAAATAATGGCACTGACTAGATATAATTTGTAAATCTCTACCACGAGGCTTCCGTTTGATCTCGATCCGTAAACTCGTGAAACTTGCGATACCCTCTTTTATGTGTCCAGTCCTTCCTTCCTTCCTGCCACCCACGGGGAGGTGCCTTATCATAGTCATACTCCAACTTGGGATTTGCACCCCACAGCTCATTTATCCTGAAAAGAATCAAATTATGAGTGAGAACCTCCGCTTTTGTTGCACACAACAAAAATTAATCTAGTACTTTTTGATATCATCTCGATACTGGGTTCGAACACACTTCTTCCCCGTGACTGGATCCGTCATGTCGCCAAAACGATAGACAACCCGTTTAATTTGGTGAGTAATGTCGCGAGTCATCCGAACCGGAAGTTCTTCCACGAGGACCACATCACCCTGCCGACATTTTCCAGAAGGGTCATGGGCATAGTAGGAGACATACTTGGTAAAGTACTGGAAATTCAGAGATACAAATTAGAGTTATCTTTGATAATGATAAGGAAGTTATCGAGTTATCCTCACCATTTTGAGCCAGGCATCAAAATCCATGGACTTGAGAAGGACCCGATGGGCGGACGGGATTTCACAGGGGTAGCAGGAGGCAAGGAACAACCTTTGACTGGTCACACGGCTCACCGTCTGCAACACGGAGTAACTTCCCATTATCAGCGGATAATTAATGATCAATTAATTAATTGCTAATTATTTTTATTATTTTTATTTAGTCTCAGCCGAGTCCCGCTGGGATATTCTGGCACAAGTGAGACGAGCAGCCGAGGGATTGGGAAAAATTTTGGGAAAAAATATTTTTAGTGCTTTGTTTTTGTAAATTTTGCATTTTTTAACAAAATTAAGGATTAATTAGTAAATTATGAAGATAAATGTCGTCTCAAGAAGAAGATTGGTGCTGTGACCAAGTCAGTAACCAGGGACTTGGGATGGTGGTAAGGCCTTAAAAATGGAAAAGTTAATTGATCTGTACAAATATAACTTTGATCTCTCATCCATATAACAGAACTGGCTGAATGCTAAATTAATTCAAGTAATTCCACAATGAAGACTGAGGGTGGGAGGAGGAGTGGGAGGAAGCAGAATTTGGTGAGTGGAGTAATACTTCAAAGATTCACCATTAGTTATTCCTAAGAATTTGTCATGTTCCCAGAAAGAAGGAAGTAAATAAAATATAAGCCATTTAATCCATTGATATTTTGTGTACAGGAAACCCGAGTAGCGGAAGACCATGTCCAATTTAAAACCGAGGATAATGACGACTCTAGTGACGAAGATGTTTTTAATCCAGATGTAAGTAAATTCAATAAAATATGAGGACACATCTAAAATCATTTTCGTGTTACTGTGAATTAGGTCAGGAGACGAAGGTTCCGTGAGAGCGAACGACTCCGCATGAGGAGGGTAAGCCGGAAGTTGAGAAAGTTTTAAGTTGTCATGTCTTAATTTTAGTTAGGTTTAGTCAACATCTCAGAACTAATTTATATTTATTCTTTTACAGCAAAGAGCCAGTATGACACCGGAACAGAAATTGGCTGCAAACGAAAAGACCAGGAAGGCGAGTTGTGAAAGTCTAATTTATAGTGAATTACTTGACTCAACACATTTATTAATTAGTTAAATAATACATCTGAAGTTTATTAATTTGTCTATATCAAAAATCTTGCAGTACGTGGCACAGCGTAGATTGGAACGTAGATTGGAAAGAGACCCAGCAGAAGGGCGTGAACAATATTTGGCACAAATTGCACGAGAAAGAGAGCGTAGAAGACGTGTAAGTAGGAATGTTTGAGGTTGGAGTTCATTTAACGATCATTACTTACAAATATAAATATTTAAATTTCAGAGAGCTCAGGAGCCACTCTCCGCAAAAAAGGGTACCAGCGACGTTGAACTCATTCCTGGAGAAAGTCGTGGAGAACGATCTCTTCGCCTTGAGCGTCTGCGTCTTTCAAAAACTACGACTAAGTAGACAACAACTGAATGAAGTTTGTACCCCAAACGACAGTTACGTCAAGTTTCAAACACAAGTTCGAATCACAGGAGTTATTAACAAGTCTCTTCTTACGCCAGAAGAAAAAAAGATGATTAAAGACAAGCAAAATAGGAAGTTAGCCACTGACAACGACGACCCTGAGGAAGAGGACGAACGGACATGGAAGGAATTCTTTTGGCACGAATTAAAAGTCGAGTTTCAAGAAGAAAAAAACATTCTTTTAAATGAAGCCCTGGACATTGAACTCGGTCCTGATGTTCCCTCTTTAGAGTCACCACTCCAGGATCCGAACTGGTTGGTAAACCTAGCAAACTTACCTTTGAAATCTCTCCCAAGACAAATCCAGCCCGAGTCAAGTGCAGAAAAAAACACCGCCTCCCAGAGTGATGATGACGATGACGAAGCAATGGAGGCAATACGAAATGCGTTTAAAGAAGTCGAAATAAAAATTGAGGCAGAAGATTATGAGGAGTGGGATGGGAATCTGCAAAATGAAGTAACGAACCAAACCAATTGTGACAACGACGTCGCCGATTGGATAGCTCGAGTTATTACGGGAGAAGAAGAACCAGAAGGGGATGACGTTACCACAAAGACTGGCAGCGGAGGGGAACCATTATTTTCCAGTTCCACCGAAAGAGGAAAACATTCAACGCGTGCTAAATCTGCTGCCATTAAAAGATTCACAAATATTATTTCGGGTACTTCGAACTCAAGTGAAAAGGACTCTGCAATGCTTAGACGTTGGAAAATGGTTGCCATTCGGCGACGAGAGGAAGAGAAGTTAGAAAAACTTCGTCATACTTTTCTCGAAAGCCGGCAGCGATGGGTAACTTCCAAGCCAGAAGACACTGAAAAACGTGTGAAAGTGGATCAAGAACGAGCCGAGTTAAAGGAAAGTGTCCTCCGCAACAGGAAAGCCCAAGTGGAAACCGTGATTCAGGAATTAATTCATAAGAGGGATATATTTTCTCAGGAAACTGAACAAACAAGGCAAACCCGGATTGACAATTTCCATCACAAAGTTGCGTCTAACATAAACCGTTTGCGAGAAGAGAGGAAGCGTCAAAAACCTGATAACGAGATTCCCCGACGTCCCGGAGGAAAAAAACCACTGTCCAAAGAGCAGAAACAGAAAAATGTGATACAAGCAGCTCTCCGAGACAAAATGGATAAAAGAGCGTACGAGCAACACATTGATCTCTTGGCTGCAGTTGGGCTTCCACTTCCTCCTCCAAAATTTAACATTGAACCACGTCGAAGAAAACAGATGCTAGAGAGCTGGTTGGGAGAACAGTTTTCTGTGACCCGTTTTGAACAATTTTTGAAGCATGGCCCCTATGTGGAATCCGTTCTCTATTATTGCGATCGTTTTGTGGTGAGGACTCGGGCGGAGGTGTTATCTTATCGCCGACTGCTTGGAGAGTTGGTGGCCAAAAGAAGAAAGTCGCGAACCGTTCCACCTCCACCCGCGCCAGAAGAGGAGGAGGAGATGGAATGGATTACTATTCCAGAGGCAGCCTCACTTGAAGATATGAAAATATTCAAAACGTTCATTATAAAATATGGGGACCCCGTCCACAAACACTTAAGCTATAAACGGTATTATACCGATGAAAAGGCGAAGCAATATGGCCATACCGCATTTTGCGCTGATCCAGCGACAAGGGAAGCTACCAGATTAAAAGTCAATGCATACATCAGAAGAATGTACATTAAAAAGAAATACGGAGTAGATTTGGTTCCTGGAGAATATTTTGACAAGAAAACCATGTCGTCTGTTAAAAAACCTCCCCGGGTTTATGTGAAGAAAGCAAATAAGGAAGGGAGCGGCCAGACTTCTCCGACCAGAAAAGGTGGACGCAAGTCGAAGGAATCACTAAAGAAAAAGTCAGCTCTTCCAAAACGTCGTCGGGGTAGGAGTGCAAAAAAGTCGAAATCTCCATCCCCACCGCCTGAAGATGAAGATTCCAATTCATCATCTGGAGCCGACAGTGCCGTAAATGAAAGCCAGCAATTACCATCCGTTCAAAATCAAAATCACGAGGATTTAAATGCCGATGACAGCGATGATGGTTGGATTCCTATGGTATCGTATGAAATTGAGGTAAGGCCATCTCATAATTTTGTATGTTATGCAGTCATTTCTACTTATGGATGTTGTTAATTAATTGCGAAGTAATTATTTTATCAAATACTTGTTTAAATCGTTATTTTCAGTGTAACACAACCGCCAATACACCAACTAGTTACCGGCTGGATCAGCAGCAACCTCAATTTCTGGAAATTGGGCGCAATTCGGCTTTAAATCATCATCATCACAATTTGAGAAGTGGGACTGCTTTTACTCCAACACAGCCACAGCAGTTACAAAATTGTTATAATTTTCCAAATCAAGTCATTCAACAATATACTCAGTCAGTGACCTCAACTCAGCACCAAACACCACAGTTTTTCACTCTAGTGAATCATCCAGAGACGGATAATAATAGTTGGAGGAGCAGTGCAACACAATGGAATCAAAGTTCTACCAACGTATCTTCCAACCGTGGCCAAAACCAAGGAACGGATAATTCTCCGCAGTATTTACAAATGAATCCGGTAAGATGAAAGTATTACCTCGACCTTGTAGCACTTCAGATCAATGTATGTAAACAAACATTAAATTTTGTTTTGACCTTACCCAGCTTGTCTACTCCAACCACAGCCAACCACAATTTCAATCCACAACCAGTTCCATCACCGTTGATACGCAGCCAGAATTTGACCTGGTGCCCACTCCAACAATTGAACCTGAAGAAGATGCGTCACTCCAATCAATCAATGGAAGTAAATTCCCTCATAACGTCGCCAATCACTAAATCTCAAGGAAGCTTAAAACGTCCACATAAAAGAAGATCAATCGGAGGACGAGATATTTGGAATAATAGAAAACGACGCAAATATTACACCAACACAGAACCAAATCCAGAACGCGAAGTATGTTCTTCTATTCAAACGCAAATTGAACCATTTGAATCTCCGTTCGATCGAAATCCAAATGAAACTCGGGACACGGAAATGCTCTCCCATATTTCCCTCCTGATGCCAAAGTGCCTCAAATGCGGAGCAATGTTTAAAGATGATCCTGCTTTAGAGCGGCATATATCCGCTGTTCATAAGGAAGCGCCGGCTCCACCAGAACAAGACTCTGACGAACAAGCTGACAACGTCCCAGTTTCCCTTCCCAATCGTCTTAAAGGAATTTCTGCAATTTGGAGCAATCCCAACGAGTCAATGAGCTGCTCCATTTGTTCGATGGTGGTTGAGGGTCCCGCAGCTTTAATTCATCATTGGGGACTAACTCACTTTGAAACAGGGGTGTGGAAGTGTCCCTTTAGTTCTGCTGTTAACAGTTCCACCAAGTATAAACGGCGACCGCGAGATCTAACCGCGTCTGCTCTTCCTTGTGCCAAACTCCGGTGGAAGGGCGAAAGTTTAAAGAGACATGTCGCAAAGGTGCATCCGGAAAAGAGACCATTTTCGGTAAAGTCAAAATGAATGAGGTATTATAAACTATTTAAGAAATGACTTATTTCATTTCAATAATTTCCAGCTTAGCCATCATTACGCCACGACCTATGCAAAACTTCGATGGTGTTGTATTCATTGCGGAATCTACTTGAGGATGGAAGACCATTGGCTGGATCATGTCAAGCTTTTTCATCCAGATGTAAAATCAAATAAATTTTGGAATATCTTGATGGCTTCATTCAAAATACTAATTTTTTTATTCTCAAACTTTTAGAAAGCTCTCCGTCCCATTCCATCCCCGGTGGAGGTGGAACCTGAAGATGGATTCCATTGTGATAAGTGCCACTCTGTATTTTCAGCGCAATCCTTTCTCGACCAGCACAAGACTGCAGGACACATTTTACTCGAGGGTGCCCCAGGAAAACAGAAATGGAACCAAAAAGGAAACACTCGTTATCATACATTTTACAAGTGCGAAATTTGTCCCAGCTCCTACACAAACTTATTTTCCCTCCGATTGCACTGTTTTTATAGTCACGAACTGCTCAAGTACTTGAAGAGCATCAAGGTAAAGCTTGGTTCTGTTATTATCATAAATGTAATTTTGTTGATCTCTGCAATTCTTGTGATTATTTCAGTATCCGCAATCGACAGAAGTTGAGCCATGTATGCAAATAGGAAAACCTTCTCAAGAACTAATTCCATCTACAAAAGCAGTCCTTGAAGAAATCCAGACTACCAAGAATCCCAACCCTCCGGGACAAAGAGAAAGCCAAAATTCTTCTGATCCCTTGATTACGTGCCCAATTTGCAAAACCACGGGTCACAACTTGCACCGAATTCATAAAACTTATGACAAACTAATGAGACGAACCTGTATCCCTTGCAACCGTCTCTTTAGTCGTCCCCCCGTCCTCCGACAACACAACGAAGCTGAGCATGGACAAGCTCCAGGTGCCGAGATGACTTTTCCTCCACCGTGTGGGAGAATTTCGATCCCAAACAAACCGGATGATTGTCTGGAATGTAATTGTCTCCGGATTTTTACTCCAGAAGAGTTTCACGCCCATCACATCCTCTCTGAGAAGGATCCGGATGTTCGTGTTTGTGGAATTTGCTCCAAAAAGTTTCAAACTTATAATGTGTACCTTCGACACATTCGTGAAGAACATGGCGGATCTGGAAATGAGTCAAGGACTCGGACCAAGGCCAATGTACCACCGACTAATAATAAGGAACCACCGGCTAAGAGACAACTTCAGGAAGAAGATTATGAGAAACTAAGCTGCACAACAACTCTGTCCCTGTCCGCTAACGTCGAGATTTTTTCATGTCGCGTTTGTCTGAAAAACTTCAAAACTCAAGCCCATATTCGAGCCCACATACAAGAGAGTCATGCAGACGATGTACGAAAACTTGTTACAATAATGTTTATATTTCACATACAATATGAAACTCATTTTCATTTTGCAGGCTTTCACTCGCGTCCTGTGCAAAAAGTGTAACACTACTTTTGCCAATCGGAATAATCTATTAAAACATGAGAGATATCATCACAGGAAGAATTTAGTCAAGCTCCTCTGCCCCGTTTGTGACTTGCCTGTAGCTCGAATGGATCATTTGGCCGACCATCATAAGAGATTCCATCCAAACTCTGAACTTGACCGGCGGGCCGTTAAGGTGAGCTCCTTACAGATAAGCTGTTCATTATGTTCGCTTCTCACGGTTGACTCATTCTTTTTAAATTTAATTGTAGAGAATACCTGTGGAAGAAGCCGTTCAAGCCAGAAATCAAGTCATTTGTCAAATCTGCTCCAGAAATTTTGCCAATGCTTCTGGACTAAAAGCGCACATGACAAATTACCATTTCCCCACCCATTTCACCTCGTTTTGCGAAATCTGTGGGTTGCAGTGCAACCCGAAAACGATGAGAGTTCATATTTCCACCAAACATCCTGGAGTAAGTGCATTTATTTCAACTTATCCTTTTGTTGGTTAGTTCTAACTGGATTTTTTCCTTTATAGAATGAAGAACAATTTATAACAAGCAGAGATCAGAGAGCCAAAGCTAAAAACAGAATCAGTCTTCCAGAACTTATTGATTTGATCCAGGCCCTTTGGGATAAGGGTGGTGGGATTCCGGAGGCCAAATCGAGAAAACGTAAACCTAGAACAAGAACGAAGAAATCGGAATGGTCAGCGTCAGAAACTGAGGAATCGGACCAAACTGAAACAGACAATTCCGTTGACGAGGAAGATTTTGACATGCCCTCCACATCGGATGAGGATAATGACGAAGTCAGTTGTAGCGATGATGGCGAAGATCCGTTTCCGGAAAGAGTCGAAGATGCAAATCATCCGGTTTTAGATAACACAAAAGAACTCGTGGTGCTCCTTCATCGATGCGACGAGATTGAGATTAAAACCGAGAATTTGGATGAATAAAGTTTATTGTTATAGTTTATATCATTCAATAACTCTTAACAATTCTGACTGATACTTTGTAATTCAAGCTCACTATTTTGATACTTTAAATAAATGCTGTAGTCTTGTTAAATTACGAAATGCACATTTATTTATAATAGTAAATATTATATGTATATGAAAAGAACAAATATTAACAATTTAGCTGCGCTGAGCAGTATACATAAATTTCAATAACACACAGGGAACATATTACTGTTACATACAACCAAAACAAGACGGTGCGTGCGAGGAACTAATTATTTAACACCTAAACCTAGTCTTCATGCTGTTGCTGGCGATATCTAATATTCCTCCTCTGCCCTCCAGCACCACCCTGTTGCTCATATCGAATGGCATTTTTAAGGACAAACTTCCCAACTACATAAACCCCACCCGCCGCCATACCATACAGTCCCATCAAATAAGTCGCCACCATGCTGGTCCCACCCAGAAGGGCAAGAACATAGAACGCAGCCCCACTCAGTGGTCCGGCCTCGTACGACCAAACCATCGAAGCCAGACTAAACACGAAATAAAACAGAGCACCAAGTAATCCTAGGGTAAAGTTGATCAAGGCAGTAAACACCCATTGAAGGGCGACACTCAGTAAATGCTCCTCCCGAGACGACAACAGGCTCATGAACATCTGCCAAAATGTTTGTCTCTGTGCGAAAACCTTTCCAGATTCAAAGGCACTCCAAAATCGCTCCCTCACGTCTTGCATCCCATACTTTGACCAGATTCCAACGTATCCATTTGCTTTCCGGAGGCGCTCCGTGCGTTGATTTTGTAGCTCGTCGACAATCTTTTGTTTGTCGGTGACGATGGCTTGATTGGCGAAAACTGCTGAGCGTACCTCCTCCGAACTCCATCTCCAAAACCAGACTTGACTCTTGTACAGCTTATCTTTGAGCTACGGCCAGTTCATCGAGGGCATCTTGAATGGGAAATAGATTCGTGGCTTCGACCACCATTTTGTCGTAGTTTTCCTCCATTTCTGTACAATTAGCAAAAGAATATCATTACAAACCTGTGCTAGATAAGGCTCTGCAACTGGTGGTTAACTTACCCGGTGTAACTTTAACAAGTGGGGGCGCCCAGGCCATAAAAAGGAATCCAATGATCCATAACAGTATTCCAACCCGGGCTTTGGGAGTGGAGATGGTGGCGGCTATAAATTTGACCAAGGCACCTTGACCTGGTTGTCGGGAGGTTGGCGAGGAAATGATACGGCTCTCTAATCCGGCTCCATCAGCACCTATCCAATTGAAAGAATGGAAATAAATAAGTAAAAAATGAATGTTTTTGTAAATTCAAAGATAAGACAACTTACCCTCATCATTTCCACGACGTTGAGACATTTTAGGTAAGGCCTTTCGTGTCGATTATTAATTTAGGTTATTATTTATATAACTATTTAGCTAATCAATTACTTTCCCAATAAATTATTGATTATTGGATTTTCCCATCAGCACTTTTTACTTGGACACTACCGTCAACTGGTGACTTTACTCTGCAAATTAGTGTAGTTGACTCACCTAGTTAATTATAATTGATTAAGTCACATTTGGCTTCATTCGACATTACTTGCAGAAATTTTGTTGTTTCCAAAAAAAACTAGGATTGAATTAGTTGGTTGGACGGCCGGGGATTCAAGCTTCGCTGGGAAAATCTCAATTTCCTTTGATAACTTGTTGGCTAAGCTTTTTTGCAAGAGATATAATCAGAGTGAATTAATTCATTAAAATTTGTAGTTAACTTACTAATTCTAGACTAATTATATGATCCAGGTTAATTACCGCTATATTGGTATCATGTGTCGGCAAATGTTTAATTAAAACTATGCTTCCGTAGTCTCTTAATTTGTATAATTTTTTATTCTATTTTTGTCAATTGTACAAATTGTGTACTTAGCTTGAAGTAAAAGCTTATTTCATCAAATTGGAAGCTAGAGATTTGAGGGCGTTGTTTTAAGATTTATTTCACCCAATCAAGGCAATATTGGTCCAGTTACACCCTCATGTGCACACTTGCTAGTTGGCGGAGCGGCGCTCCAGTGGAGCGGAAAAATCCCGCACCACACCACACCCCGCTCCACACCCGGTGTGGTGCGGGGTTCGGAGCG
>JAAXNX010000134.1:0-45406 GCA_036491905.1 Folsomia manolachei | reverse complement strand
TGACTTGGCAGTAAGAATGTTGAAATTTTTCAGGTAATCTTTGACTTAACGCGACTCTTATTGCCAGCATTGAGCGTGGTTTGGTTTGTGGAGCGGGGGATGAATGGTCACTGATTGCCTAGATTTATCATTTGTTTGTGATAACTCAGTTAACTGAGAGAGCTAATTAATTTACTGATTGTGTTCAATTGTTGGTAGGATTTGTTTTAATAAGGAACGGGACTGGGGTGGAGTTGGTTTTTGGTAAGAAAGGAGTTATTTGCAGGGCGAAATTATTTATAGTATTCATTTGTAAT
Organism: Folsomia manolachei; assembly: GCA_036491905.1. Taxonomy (NCBI): domain Eukaryota; kingdom Metazoa; phylum Arthropoda; class Collembola; order Entomobryomorpha; family Isotomidae; genus Folsomia; species Folsomia manolachei. The sequence continues at coordinate 45,110 of JAAXNX010000134.1, read as the reverse complement.
TCATAAATACCTTGAGTTGACAGTGTCAACTTGACACGTGTCGATTTCTGAACAAAATCTCTGACTTTAGAAAAAGGTCATCAATTTATTACGGTCACAAAGTTAACTTTTTGGCTCCAACTCCAACATCAGATTCATCACACAAAACTTTTGAAATTCTCCAAAAGCCATCTTGTTAATTTCCACCCCTCTCACCCCAAAAATGCCTAAAATTTCACAACTTACATAAAATCCTAAACAAAGTTTCCATACTCCACCAGTAACTGACCCCTCACCCCATAATATTCCCAACCAAATTAGCAATTCAATTCCAAACCCTCATAAATAAACCATGCCCAGCATGCCTTCCTGGAGAGAATAATTCCACTTTTTAAAAACATCTCAATCCATAAAGAACCACATCTCACCCTCCATCAGTCTTTTAGATGATCGTCTCTTGTAAGAGCTGTAAAAAAGTCTTGATAAAGACATACACTTGCCTTTAGTCAACTACTTCTCCCATCACATTTTCGTCTCATTCTCTCCTAGCCCTCCATTCACACCAGTCCATTTTCTGTCTGGACAATCTCATAAAACACAAGTTTTCATACCCATTTAAAAAGGACCTAGGTCACCTGTTGCAGAGGTAAGATCTGAATTTACCACCAATTAAGAACTGCTTCTTTTAGCAATCTATCCATCTATAGCCAATCCTTGCTTAACTAAAGAAAGGAGAGCATTCCAATCTCTGTTTTATTTCTTTCCATCCACCACTGCCTCCTTTACAGTCTACAGCCAACTGATAAGAAAGGTTGCAAAAGGTTATCATCGTTTTCCCAACCCTTTTTCTCTACTAGTTGGTGGAACAGGCATTAAAAGTCTGTACAGATTATTATATAAATTCTAATATGTTCCTCTCCTTCCAAAAATGCATACCAAAAGAAATATGTTCCATAAAGAGTCAGAGTGTCTCACTCCACCAGTCACCCAGATTATGTCACAGATTAACTCGTAACAATACCTGCCATTGTTGCAATAGAATCATTAATCAATATCCTTTACGGTACAAAGCATATCCGATACATTGCACCTTGTCCAAAATCAAAATCCCAAAAGATTCACAAGATCCACACTAGTTCATCGAACCAAAAACTTAATTTCCTACACGATAACAGATTATTAAGACACAGTCGGATAGAAACTTGACCCTTTCTAATACAAGCCTTGAGGGGTAAATTCCTATTTCATAAAAGAATCTCTACCCAAACAGAGTGGTTTACGAGATTGTGGAAAAAGTAGTCTGACCAGTTTTTTCTCTACCAGTGATGAGATTTTCCGATACATCTGACTCTAACTGAATTTTTAGTTGGTTCCTTATTTTTACTTCCGGTAGTAATAGCAAGAGTCTTGAAAATAAAGGTAAATTAATTTAATAATCTTCCAGAAATGGTCCTCCTAATAAATGGCGTCCGAGTGGAAGACTGTCCAACCGACTCGCATCGCCTGTACCACATTTTCCCTCAGCTCAAAGAGTCTGCGGCCCAGTTGGCGTCTACGTTGCCGAAACAAGTGGGTCCGGCTGGATTGCTGTATGTGTCACAGAGGGAATTTGCCGTGTGTTCGCCGCATGATAGTGAGTTTTTAATATTTTGTCGGTTTCAAGAAAGTTGCTAAAAAAAAGTTAAATTTTCAGAAACCATTTCCCTAATGGGCACAGATGACTGTACCACCTGCCTTGCCGTCGTTTTGAGACATCCAGGTATTTCAAGCTATCCAAGAAAATTGCAAAACCCTATAATTTCTGTCCTTTTTATCTTTCAGCCTCCGGTGCCGTTGCAGTTGGTCATTTTGAAGCCAACTGCGTCGACGGAATCACCTCCATGCTGAACCGACTCCAGGATTTGTCCATTGGTTATTTTGACCAAGGTCCGGTTCATATGCATGTCGTGGGGTCGTTTGCAGATGCGAGGGGATACTCGGAAGATGTCATCTTTTCACTTTTACGTAGGTTTTGGTTTGATTTGGTTTATTGTTGGACTAATTTCTATTGTTTTTTGTAGAATATGTGCACAAGGAGCCTGTGGAGGTGGATCTCGTCACGGCCTGTGGGTTGACATTTCTAGACTTTGTAAATAGTTGTCATTTTTAATTAATTATTCCTTATTTAACCAGGCGTGGGCCAATCCAACACAGTCATTCGTGGAGAAACACCCTGGCCAATCCTGTACGGTGTCGGGGTCAACGTAAAGACTGGCGAAGTGTTCCCTGCCACATTTCCAGATAAAGGACCAGATTTGCCGTGAGTTACTTCAAAGGAATTTACAATAATAATTATTTTTCTAATTTTGTGTTATGCAAAGGTTGCGGCACTCGAGAATATTTTCAGGATCTCCAGCGGTGAGTACTTTTATCCTTTATGTAAAATGTCATTAATCTAAAATTCCGCAGCTCCTTGAAATCTACGACTACGTCTCTGGCCTCCTCCGCATCGGTCCATTTCACTACGAACCACTCCGTTGTGCCAATATAATGCTGCAAGAGTCGGACGAGTTTATCCTACAACATTTAACCACAAGTCCAGAAGTAGAGCCTGCCCACATTGTCAATGAGGTGAGCCCACCCAAATAAATATAAGCAATTACTAACTACTCAATTCTTTAGATAAAAAACACCCTCCGCCACATCCAAGAGCATCCATTCCCCGAAATAACAATATTTATGGACAATCGCCCCCGCTACCACAGAAAGGAGGAGAATGGTCAGTGGTCTCTGGTCAGACTGGATCAGGGTCCAATCTTTCGATACGAGTCATTAAATTAAATTTTTATTTTGTGATGAAAATGACAATCAAAATATTTATATCGCCATAAAAAGAGTTTCTTAAATGTGGTTGACCGGAAGTTAATTATTTCACCATTTTTACTGTACAAAATCCCCACACAAATAATTTATCAAGGTTTTTGATTCTAACTTAATTATCCACCTCCATCGGGATGGCTCCAATTTGTTGGGCCATTGATGCTTTGGAAGTAGATGGCTTACCACCACCCAACAAGTGCTTGTGTACCTATTAGTCAACGAAATAAGTTTAATTAAAAATCTCAATGAATTCACTTGCTAAATCCCAATCCTTACCATTTCCTCCTTATTGATCAAATGCGTAGTTCGAGAAATCAGTCCCATCAATTTGCTCAGATTATGTGCCCAATCATTCAAAGACTCGCTTGGATCCTTGGAACTCAGGAATGAAACGATGCCGGATGGACGATCGATCCTTCCTACGACCGTTGATCCTACAATCATGCCGCAGAGGCAGGTTTCCACTTCCTGGAAGTAAAATATGGACAGGGTGACACACCAATATTAACGACACTGCCATAATTTATTTCCAATAAACTCCCCCTACCTCCACAGAAAGATCCAGTAGCTCCGACATCCGAGTTAGTGACACGCGAGTGTAGTACTTGGCCATAATTCGAATGTTCTGTAATTTACTTTAGTTATTGAAAATACTCTTGTCAGTTATTCAGTTAAATTATCTCTCACATGTTCCACGACCCGATTCTTAAACGTCTGCCACCGTTTCACGCCAAACTCTGACTTGTCAAAGACGGCCGTTGCACCAGTTCCAGATTTCAGCTCTTGCTCATACAGCTTGCAAAGATCCTTCCAATTAATGAGCTCTTGATTCTTAAACAGTTCTAGCAGAGTCCTAGCAAATCAATCTATTAATTACAATTCCAACCAACTATTCTGAATTATTTCTTACTTATAACTGGGCAACTGCTCCATCGCCTTATCCTCAAGAACCCTATGCAACAAATCCGACTGCTCATTTCCATACGGACTCAGAAGCAAGTAGAGCACGGCACATCGGGTGTAATTCTTTTTATCCTCGTCATTCTTTTGAACACTGGGTGTAACCAGGATTGCACGGTAATGACGACAAATGTTGAGATAGTTTCCTTCGTGTTGGTCCATCTCAACCATGGAGCTGGAGGAAATACTCTTTTATTATCAAATCCCATTGCCACTGACTAAATTCAACTTCTGCTCACCTGTAAAACTTTAATTTCAAATCATGCGTCGACTCCTCCTCAAAGAACTTGACATTAATCTTTTTAGAAATGATTTGTGTCCGAATGTAATCATTCTTTGCCAGACAATAACGCATCTGCTCCAGGATCAGCTCCACCTTTTCCCGTCTCTCCATTGAGCCATAAGTCTCAACCTGAAGTTCCTGAAGGATCGTTCCAGCCAGCGCAATGTCACCTTCGGCTTCTCGCATCTGTGCCAGTTTGTAGGTGAGGCGGGCGCGTTCCACTTCGACGTAGATCTGGTGGAATCAAGTCTTTAGTTTGATAGATAATTGAAAATAAATCAACCTTACCTTCCCCTCTGTAACGCTTCTTAAAGTGTCAATCAACGCATACTGCAACTCTTTACTTGGCAGCTGGGCAATGTAAGTTTGTGCCTCTTGCACCATTTTAACGACCGCTCCCTTCAGCTGACCTCGTCGTTTTGCAAATGTGTTGATATTCTCGTTGAGCTCTTCCCAGTTCTTGGCTTCAAAACACATTTGAACGATGGCCACCAGGATCCGACCCGTGGAGATCATGTCGCCGTTCTGGAGATGAAAGAATTGTTAATACTGCCAAAATAATGAGATGAATAATGAAATTCCACCCACCGTCCTCGCCAACTTTTCCAACCCCACCAGTTCCTCCACGGCCTTTTTCAAGTTCCCTGCCTTTGCAATTTTCTCAGCTTCTGGAATCTTGGCGTCACAGTCGCCAGAAAAATCTTGTTCCATTTTGACCGTCTCACGGTCCGCGGACGGAGCCAGGTTGGCAGAGTTGGTGTCCATTTTTTAGACTTTTTTCAACGTTTTTTTGGAAATTTTCAGAAAATTGGGAAAATCCAGAGATGACACCGAAAGAAAACTTTTTTGAATGAGAATGCGAAATGCAAATTTCCCGCGGTTTTAAAATGTCAATGGGGTGAGGTGAGAATTTTTTTTATTATATGCAAAATTTTATTGATTCACTTTTTAACCACTCTGATAACATCTTCATCGGACATGGTGTGATGAGCACCGACACGTTGAGGAGAATATTTTGTACTCGTACCTGCAAAAGGAAGGCGTTTAGTTGAATAACTTCAAAATTCATATATTATCACCCACCCCACACCAAGGCATATTTAAAATCCGCAGCCAAACTGCGATGAATAGCATGACAAACGTGTTGCACGGTACATCCTCTCCTTAAAATCAGCCCATCATTAAAATCCGGAGGCTCTCCCGGTTTCTTGGTGTAGACTCGGATAAGGGACAAGTATTCCCAGAGGATTTCCAGGAGATAGTCCAGATTTAGCTTCATGTTGCAGCTGCAATTTTTAAAAGTTTAATAAAATGAACGCAATCAATTTACTGACCCATACCTGACCACAACTGCATTTGGTAGTCGAGCGATCCGATCCACTTCCTCTATTGAGATTTGATCGATTTTGTTGTAGACCTGGAAGAAATGTCTTTCATTATATGGGCCATAGAAGCTGTCTTCTTGAATAACCAGTCAACTCACATAAAGACACGGCATATAAACCCTATTCCCACAAATGACATCAATCAACTCATCCGCAGTGCAATCCTCCCTGAACAAAACTTCCGCATTGAACATTTTATACTCGTGAAGAATAAGTTGGACCAATTTCTCATCGCATTTTGTCAGTGGAACCATTGAATTGAAGGTTAGACCTCCACCCTTTTTTAGCTTAAAGTAAATGTTGGGCTTCCGTTTATTTAGGCGGATGCCAACTGCTTCCAGCTCGGCTTCCAGGAGTTGTCGTTGGACGTCGCCCTGTGGAAGAGAAATGGTTGAAAATGGTATTTGCAGTTATATCTGACAAACTGTGCGTCACGCACCTTTCCTGCATCCAGCATCATTAAAACGACATCCGCCGTCCTCGCGACGGCAATGACTTGACGTCCACGACCCTTCCCTTGAGCAGCGCCTTCAATAATTCCAGGCAGATCGAGTAACTGCAAAGATTTTAAGATTAAAAAGCCAGGAAATAGAACGATTCACCTTTTAGACTATTTTACTGACCTGAATATTAGCTCCCTTGTACTCAATCACGTCCCGGAATACAAGTCAACGTTGTAAACTCATAAGCCGCACATTCACTCTCCGTTTTGGTCACGGTGGAAAGAAGCGTGGACTTTCCTACGGATGGGAAACCGACGAGAGCAACACGGGCGTCTGCAATAAGTAAATTATTGTGTTATCAAGTCAATTGACACCGAAAATAAACAAACTACCGATAACCACTCACCCCCACTTTTAAGAACATCAAATCCTTCTCCCTTCTCCCCCTTTTTGCCACTGGGTTCCAACAGCTGTTGCCTATACTTGGCCAGTTTTGCTTTTAAAAGGCCCAAGTGGTACTCGGTGGCTGATAAGGTAAAAGGAAAGTGAAATTAGTCCAAGCACAAGCTAATTGTTTCAAGTTTATACCTTTATTCTTCTGAGTCCGAGCCATTTCCCGTTCAATTTCCGCAATCTTTTCTTGAATACCCATTTTGACGCCTTATCTCTACCGGTAAGTTCTTATCGTCTGCACTGCAGATTCTGCAAATGTTCTTCTGCGTATCAAAAAAAACAATCTTTAAAAAACACTTCCTCCCTCAGTAAATTTCCCACTCAAACCCCACCCAAACCCCACCCACTTACCTTATCAATCCCAAAAAGTCCTCAGCTTATCCAAAATCTCGATAAGTCCCAAAACTCAATGCGGCCCGGAACCAGATTTCTCAATCCCATTCCTCCTCCTGAAGAAATCCACATGGCGCAAAACAAAAAATCCCAAACAACTAAAAACCCTGTCGGCACAATTTCTCGGATTTCTTGAATTTAAATCGTTTTAATTATTTAATTGCTCCATTAATTAGAAAAGGATTAAATTATAATTGTGGTTAAATCACTAATTTCACTGAAATTCACAGTAATTAAGTTATAACTGGCCGTAGTTGAGCACGATTAAATTTTAAATAACTTTAAAAATTCTAGTAATTTCTATTCTACAAAGTTTTTAAAAATAATTACCTTATCTTCCTGATAAGCCTATCTCAAGATGGAGTCCCTCGTGGCCAGCGTGGACAAGGAAAACTTTAAATTTGACATTGAAGTCGCCCTGGAACAGCAACTGGGAGCGGTGAGCCTCCCTTTTCAGCAGATGGACAGTAAGTCGTCATTTAAAATCCTTAATTACTGATAAGTTACTGATAACCTAAATTTCCTGTAGAATCCACCGCAGCCATTTGTGAGTTTTACTTGGTTGGAACGTGTCAGAAGGGAAATGGTAAAGTAGTCATGATTAAGATTCATTTAATAAAAGTTTAACTATTTAAACTACTCTTTTAATCGTAGTCTGCCCATTTCGACACATTCGAGAAAATAGGACCGTCGTTTGCAAGCATTGGTTGAGGTAAATTAGCTTAACGTCGATAAACCTTATCCTTACTAACAAACTTGATACCCTTTTCCAGAGGCCTCTGCAAAAAGGGTGACCAGTGCGAGTTCCTCCACGAGTTTGACATGACAAAGATGCCCGAATGCTATTTCTACACGAGATTCAATGCTTGTCATAATAAGGTGAGAACTAAATCACAGTACGACATGCATAAACTAATCCCTACCCCCACAGGAATGTCCGTTTCTCCACATTGACCCAGAAGCCAAGCTGAGAGAGTGTCCGTGGTATCAGAGGTGAGTAGAACTCAATTGGGTGTGGTTAAAAACAGTTTAATAATTAACTCTTTCTTTCTCAATTCCAGAGGCTTCTGTCGCCACGGTCCAAACGTGAGTTATTCCAATTCTTGCATTTCATAGTTTAATAATTTTTATTATTTTCCAGTGCCGTCATAAACACGTCAGAAAAGTTTTGTGTCTCAACTATCTCGCCGGCTTTTGTCCGGATGGACCCAACTGCAAATTTGTTCAGTAAGTAGTGTAAAATCAAGTCATTCTTACCACTCCAACTAACAACTCTCAATAATTCCCAACAGCGCCACCTTCGAGCTCCCCCAAGCAGACGAGATATCAAAGAAAAAGGCCGGAATAATTTGTCACAACTGCGCTGAAGTCGGCCATAAAAGTTACCAGTGCCCCAAGAACCCAGAAATCATGGAGCAACTCTCCCGCAGTGACCGTGACTCTACACCCATGCACACGGACAATAACGAAGAAAATGTCAAACCAGAATTTCACGGACGCTTCCCAGGTCCACTAAGATTTAATCATGATAATTTCCAACCCTATCAGTTTCATCCAAGGCCACAATTTCGAAGGATGGATGGACCCAGGGCGGATGGGGATCAACAGGGTCCGAGGAGGGCGTTGGAGGATGTTGTTTGCTATAAGGTATGGATTTTTATACGTTTTAGAATGTTGGTTATTGACATTTTATATTTCCAGTGTGGATACAAGGGCCACTACGCCAACAAGTGTAATAAGGGTCATTTAGCGTTTCTCTCACATAAGGCTGGAGCTAATAATAGGGATGCAATGCAAAGGAATTGATTTTTTTTATAAAATTACTTGTGAATTACTTTTGGACATAAAAATTTATTGTGTGACAATTATGTGACTTTAGTGAAATCAATGGTTGGATATTTTTGTAATTCACAATTTAAAACACTTAATTTATTCACTCCCTGTCCACTCATAAATCTACACCATCAAAATCACATTCATTTCACATAAATGGCATTCATCGCATTAAATGAGAAATAGCATCCAAACTCCCGAGTCGTCATTTTAATCCACGAATGTCGAGGTACTTATTCACAGCTAAATAAAATAAAACCGGCATCTTTCCTCTTTTTCTAAAGTCAAGTAAAAATTACAAATGGTGTCATTATATAACCCAAGGGCTAGTCAACCTGACTAAAAAAAACAATAAGAAGCTAACATGTCATTTCCAGCCCACAAGAGAGGGTTTTGTAAGAATGGGTACCAGTACCCGTTCTATCTCACTCTCCATCAATTTAAATATTACAACTAAAAAATATTTCTCTACATTTTTACTAATTTTTAAAAGGACCGAGTTCAAATTTTGACTCGCTTCTGTTGGGAATTTTGTTCGTCATCCTCCTCGGGTCGTTTTTGTCCTTTCTGCTGAGGCTGCTGCTGCTCGTCAGAAGAAGAAGAAGAAGTAATACTAGTATTGCCACCTCGATTATTACATCCAACGTTACTTCGCTCCAACGCTTCCGTTATGATGCGCTGGAATTTAATTGGATTAGATAATTATCAAGAGAATTAATCACTAAATTAACAATCCACGACCTACCTGCATAGTTAAAGTTTGATAATCATTAGGATTCCCAGATAGGATATTCCCTGCACGACTTCCATTAGTCAGTGGCTCCTTGTCGTCAGGATTGATCTGCTCAGAGGAAGAGATTTGGTGTTGAGTACTGTGGCCCTGTTGCTCCTTGTTGTGTTGGACCGGTTGAGAAGTTGTTGTTTGGGGTCCTGGAAGTGGGAGGCGTTATATTTCACCATATTTGGAATGAGAAAGAGTTAAATTACAAATGTCTCACCCAAGATTTGGAGTTCGAACGATGATAGTTTGTCCTTGATTGTGATTTGCACCAAGTTCTTCATCCTGACGCAAAACAAGGATCGTGCTTGGACCGCCTAAAATAAGAGCGTTACAACTTAATTAATTAATTTCAAATTACAAGTTTCAATTACAACGCTTACCAGCCGCAGCATTTTGTAAAATGACCGACTTGGTTCCATCCGTTCCATTCAAAGTAATGCTGCTCGCATTAACTGGTGAAGCCGTCACCGTTGTCGTTGTGTAGGCATGATGTGGTCCTGGGATCAAATGTTGACCTTGACCCATTGTGATTACGGGTGCCTTCTGACTTGAACCACTTCCAATTATCACCGTGCTCATACCTGCATTTCAATTTATAAAATATTTTCCAAAATTCCTATGTAACAAGTACCCACCACTCTTTGGAGACCCTGGAGCAGACTGACTAATACTAATCTGCTTGTGCTGCTGTTGATTCAAAGACATTGCTACAGAGTGCATATTTTCTGCATAATCCGATGGCCCTGGGGATCCCTCACGCGATAAGCAGTCGGGAGTTGCCAGTCCGCCCATATGGGTAGGTGACGCGGGTGCACTCCTAGAAATCATAGTTTTAAGTCATTTCCCAACAAAAATAAAATAAATAACCAACCTAGACGAAAGTGCAAATGGCGTCCTAAAGCATGGAACTCCGCGTTGTCTCCTCCTTCGAAATGCTTGATCAATAAGCTTGGCTTCCGACTGGGGATCAATTCGCCAAAAGGAGCCCTTGCCTGGTTCTTCTTGAGAACGAGGCACTTTAATAAAATATCGATTTAAAGATAGGTTGTGCCGGATCGAGTTCTGTAAATATATGGGAATTAGTCCTGTACAATAATCGTATTAGATCATACCTGCCACCCCTTGTCCGCAGTTCTATAGTAAGGGTAGTTCTTTGTAACTGCAGATAAAGAGACAATTAAACCACAAAATTAAACAATTTAAAAATACTCTTACTGTAAGAATAGATTCCGCTCAGCGTCAACTGATGATCCGACGTGGATGCAATTGCTTGGACAATCAGTTGTGCATATGAGAAGGGAGGTTTTCCATCGTCCTGTGGAATAAACAGTTAAATATTAAAGAGTTAAATTAAGACACATAAACAAAACAAAAAACAACTACCTCTTGTTTATCATCAGAAATTCCGTGTGATCTAGACGCAGCAGCTTTGAATGCCAATTGTATATCTGTGCCGATATGACGTCGGGATGAACCTCCACCTGGGCTGGCTGGACAAGAGTTGGGAACGCTGGAAAATAATGGAAAGTAGGACAAATTAGATGTTGTAAATTCATAAATTGGAGCTTATTTCAAGGACTGCAAATAAAATTTAAAGCCAGAACACCCACCTAATGGTCCCCGTTGGAGAAGGAAACGGACTCGAGAAGCTTTCACTGGCATCCGGAATATTAATCTTGAGTGGAGTTTGACTTTTATTTGGCGAAATTCTCGAATGATAATTCGGCGACCGACTAACAGGATACTGTTGACTCCTATACGCTCCCACATACGGATGATGAAGTGACGACTCTCCTCCTTCCGACTTGATCTTCAACCCACCACTCCCACTCGGCATAGAAAATCCTTTGCTCTCAACAAATGCACCCGTTCGAGAGAAATCCAATCCTTTATTTTCCTGATAGTCTTCAATCATAAGGTTATCCTCATCCGTGTCATCCGCTGGTGGTGGTATGACCAAGGACTCAAAATGTACTCGGAAATTAGTGCTTGGGAAACGGAAGGTACATTTAGGAGCCAGTGGTGTCACAAGTGGACCCTTCCGATAAAAGATCCCATCAATAAAAACACCATTCTTTCCCAAACAGGACATGAAAAAGTGTGGTGGCTCATAACGGATCTCAATGTGACGTCGGGAAATAAAGGAAGAATTTCCCATGCTCACTTCCACCGTTCCAGAGGATGAATTACGTCCAATTGTGGCCTTCTTGGTGCGTACCAGGTACTCAAAATCACGCGTCTCCAGCCGTGCTATGGGCTGTTTCATCATCATGTCGGATGACCAGCTTACTTTCCTTGGTCGTGGTGATACTGACAAGGGTTGACGTTGGTGGTGGTGTGCTAGGGATAGGTGGTGGTGTGGGTTTTGTTGGAGGGATGGGTCTTTTAAGGATAGGAGGGCGAGGGCGTCATTTTCTACGCCGCGGCTTTCCTCAGAGGACGACATCATAGTATTTGGGGTTGTTCCTGGGAAGGAGAGGAATTATTGAATGTTAGCAGAGTGGACTACTGGATAAAATGTTACAAACTCAATTCAATCCTTTCCCGTAATAATTAATAAAATAGCGCCCGCACTTGTCCTTTGCTTACTTCCTTGGGTCAATTAAATAGTTTCCTTTATTATAGAGACGTTATCCTGTCCAACCTGTAGATTGAGACAAGAGTCCATTGTTACTCTTTAACTACTTTATTGTTTACATTTAGGGTTCGGGGTTCGCAGTAATTTGTTGTTTACCAAACAAAAGTCTTTCTACCTAAGCCGCAGTAAAGTATTAAGCTGCTTTACAAGAATTTATGTTTGGAATGCTAAACTGCGTACGCCAAAATACGGAGTAGCCCAAATCAAATCAAAATGCAACCCTTTGTCAACGTCCACCAAACTAATTTAATGATTAACCAATTAAAAACCCACCAAACAAATAAAAACCAAACTTTTCCTTTAAAAAACCATCTCAAAAAATTGCGTACCTCAACTTTTCAACCCAACCAGGTCTGCCGTGCGTCCTTGAATCCCTTCCTCACCTCGATAACCACGCAGCTCAACCTAATTCTACCGGACCTCCTCTCTCACCTCCCTTACCCACTGGTGACCTTTTCCCAATTCCAAGTCCCTCTCCTTTACTTAAACTAACTTCCTCCTTATTTCCTGTCCTCCTAATAATAAATTCCCAAATAATAATATTTGTGTAAACTCACACACCGTCGTCTGCAAGGAGTAGTGATGGTGGTGGCCGTGGTGGTGGTAAACACCATGCTCGCCTCTAATGGCTTCTAGTGAAGAGTCTCGATAAACAAAAACAATCTGCAGCTCCACCTCCGACCAATGGAACTAAAAACCCAGACAGACAAATATTCCATGCTACCACTGGTAGCCTACCAGGTTGTGTAGTATATGAATGGTAGTATGTTACTTACCAGGTTGTGTAGTATATGAATGGTAGTATGTTACTTACTAGGTTGAGTAGGCTACGACGTAGAGAAAGTTTAGTGTGTCACAGGACTTTCACTGGGTAGGACACGGGCAGAGTGCTTGAAGCAGGGTGGAATATTTTGGGATTTAAAAGGACCTAAATTTATCTGGATATGACATGTTTGTGGTCAAAAGATAACCAGAGTCATGCCCTGGGTTATTGGGGACGAGGTGGGTGAATGAGGCAATGTTTGATAGTGAAGGTTGTGCATTTTTTATATGCATTGTAATAGGAATGAGTTGTGAAATCACAGCTTTGATTATCCATGCATACCTGAGCAATAATTTATGATACCCTCTCTTCAAGTCAGTCATTTTATTAAACGGTTTAATACACAAAAAGAGTCTTTTTAAAGGACCCATCCTTAACCAAGCACCCGTAGCCACTGCATGCATGCATTCTTTAGAAACTCATTCATTCACTTTTAAAGTTTTAAATGCGGCCTAAAAAGAAAAATCCCATAAATCATTATGATTCACGTTAACATCCTGTTTCCTTATTTTCAACAATTCACTCCCTCCTGAAGAATGATCAGTGTCAACATCCATGACATGATTGCCTTGCTCGAGTGGAAACAAGTTGTCCAGTGTTGCATTGTTGGAGCTTTTAGTGGAAGAGAGGAGTGGGTCACGAGAGTCTTCAGTTTTGTCGTGGTTGTGATTGAAATTGTTGTGGGTGTTGTCTACGGAGGTGGTTTCTTGGCGGGTGGGGTCGTCGGGAGCGTACCTGGAGGAGACAAATCAGACAAATGTTAGTAACAGAATAAAATGTCCTCTAGTACAATTCCTTACCAACTCAACCAATCCGAGTACTGGGCATCCAAGTCCATCGGGAATTCCAAGGCCTCTGTTAAAAGTTCATCGATAACTATCGAGTCTCCATTTATAGACCGTGTTGGTCTTGGATCTAAATTGATGACATTATTGTCCAATTCCATAAACTCCTCTTCCGCCTCCTTCTTAATGAGCGAGTGATGTGGTTGGTTCTTCTGCTCCTGTTGACCTATCTCAAGCGGTTTGACCAGATCCTCTCTGATTTTTAAAATATCTTGAGCTTCCTTTGTTAAGGAAGTGATTCCGAGGGAGCCCTTCCTCTCGACTTTCGGGTAGTCGGTGGGTTGGGCTAGACGACGGAAACTTATTTCTGTGGGAAGGGTAACTGCAAATGTTGTGGGTGGAAGTGGGGGTGCGGGTGGAATTGAGGATTGGGATTGATGCTGGGAAATGTCTTGGGCGGCACTGGCTGGAAGCTCTGTAATTGTATTGGAGGGGAATTAACAAGGTTTTCTAGATTGTCTGTCTTAAATTGCAAACCCACCTCCGTTCCTGATGAGTATTTCCAGCACATCGTCAACCATTTGGCTCTTGACATGATCCTGTTCCTCTTGCGTTTGCGAGGTTTGCTGGAGGCCCTAGATTGAGATAATGGGAAATTAAATAAAATTACTTGTCCAACTAATTATTCTTTTTTTTACATGATTAATGGCCCCCGCCGCAGCCGGTTGACTAGTAGAAAGTAAATCTGCCAAACAATTTTCAAATGATGCTGATGATGGCGTAGTCTCGGTTATCTTGAGCACCCATGGATCTTCAGATTGAAGTTGAGTACTTGAATTAGATGTCTTTATGTTGGACACTTTCCCAGGTTCCTGTTGGATAAACATTATTAAAAAACAATCAAGCAAAACCATTACTAAACCATTACTAAACGCATACCGTGGCAATCGTGGCATCTTCAGTTTTAACCAAGACAAGAGATGGACTGCTGCTTGTTGGAACCCAAGTCTTAGGCTCACTAACTTTGTCTGGTGTTACTTCCGGTTCATTCTTTGACATGTTCATCAATTGATTTTTGGCTTGGAGTTGCATTTTTTGTTGAATCTTTTGCTGAAGTACGGACCTTGAACTGGGCTGGATTGTTATTGGGATCTGGAATAAATTAATTAGTCAACATCTCTATTAACAAACGTTTAAAACCCAAATTTCCATACCCCCTCCGACATAACTTGCACATCCTTCCCATCATTCGCTTTGAGAATTCCAGATTTCTGTAAAAATTCTATCGCCTCAGGATTTAACAGTGTGGAATTATTGCTTGTAATGAAAAATTTGAGCTCCTGAGGTTGCGTCGTGGTTGTCGTACAAGCTGTTGAGAGCGTTGTTGTTCCATTTTCCTTCGTCTCAGTCGTCGCCTTTCCTTGCTCACCGGGCTTTGTCACAGGATCCTTTTCACCCTTCAAATATGAAGCCTGCAACCGATCCACCAATTGAGATTTGGACCCACTAACTGGCAAATTGCGTTTCTTCAACTCGGCTTTAAGCTCATTGACTTTCCAGTCATTTAATTTTGTTGAAATGGATTTATTTGGCGTCTCATTCTCTGTTTTGGGAGTGCTCGTGCCACTGGTTCTTTGAATGGATGGCGTTGTAATGACCAGTGTGGCCGTTTGTGCCTGTTGTGGTAGAGTCGCCTGTTGAGGGACATAGGTAACTGTTTGATGAGTATTTAATGGTGTGGCACAGGATTCAGTTGAGCTAAGGATAAGCACGGAATTGGCCGGATTTGAAATGATTTGCATGGGAAGACTGCCGTGATCCAGGTTTTGATGAGATGCTGTGGAAGGGAAGGTGGACGTGGAGGATTGGAGAGTGGAGCAGAATGCCTTCTTTTCCTCGGCAGACATTTTTGATACTGCGGGGAGCAAGATCTTGGGGAACTGTAAGGAGGAGATTTAGTTAAATATAAGAATTTTAATGATTTCACTTATAATTTCCTCACCCTATGCTGCCACTCCAACTGCCACTGAAGAAACAATTGCTGCTGTTGAAGCAATAATTCATACGAGCTCTCCGACGGCCGTTTCGGACCCACTTGTTCCGTTGCATTAGAGGCACACGATTTTTGAGAACTTGGAGGACCTCGATATTCATGAAATTTGATCGTCTTGGGTTTCGACTGGGATTTTGACTTGCTAATCTTCTTTGATCTGCTTTTAAAGCTACTGCTGCCACTACCTGGCTGACTGCTTTGAAACACGGGTGCCTGTTGTGTCATCACTGACTGAGAAACATTTCCAAAAAATGGAACTGCAAATATTTGGGACCCATTTCCATTTGACGATTGAATTTCAGATATTGCAAATGGATAAGGTGGCGGTGGTGGTGGTGGTTGTACAAAAGATTGAGAGATTACAGGTTGCTGTTGTGGTGGAGTGGAAGAAGGGATGGAGGAAGGAGCCTTGTTCTGAACTTCAATAACTGGTTCTGGAACTGCAGCATCCGATACTGAAGCTGGAGGTGGGGTTTCCGCACTTTCCTCTGCGGAAACACTGTCGAGATTCACACTTGGGGATGAAACATCCGAACTGGAGTCGTCTTCTTGACAAATGTACTTTGTTGGAAGGGGAGGACCTGGAGTAGCTCCTTCACAAGTGGCCTTAAATGGGACGATGCCCTCTGGAAATAATAAGTGGTTGATTTAAGAACGTTTCTTTGTCAAAATAAAATCAACTCGTCTCACCCTTGATGGCCTTTTCAATAGACTCATCCGGTGCATGGAGGATATTCTTCTTGACCAACTCCAAAGGACCGGGTCGATGGATCAAGTGGTCATTTAGAGAATCTGCTAGTCGAGCTCGTTTCAACATTCGTTGCTTCTCCGCCAACAAGGGTGCAACACGAGGATCAGTTTCTTCAAGAATGTGTTGACGCACGAGTTCCTATTCGTAAAAGAAATGTTATTCATGTTCATCACATGTCAAGCGAATGAAACCAACCTGTCGACTAGGCCTAGATTGAATCTTGGCCTTGAGTAAGTCTCCCATTCGTGCCCTCTCCAGTTTGACTCGTTGACAGGCGTAGGCTGGTGGAGTGTTGGGTGCTATTGGAAAAAATATAAGTCATTACTTCCTTCATTGTCATTATAATCATTTAAAAACTTTCTTACAAGGCATGATCCCCTGTTCAACCAGTTGCGTGATGGGTCGTCGCATCTGCAACTTGATCTTCAAAGCTGGAAATGACAAAGAAATTAAAATTGCACCCAATTAACATCAACGCCAACGCCAACGCCAACGCCAACATTCAGATGTCACTCACATTCCTTATTCCTATTAATGGATGGTTTTAACGGAGATTCGTCCACTTCCACATTTCCAACTGCCACCGACGACGCCTGACCCTGCATCCCATCTTCTTGCCTTTGTCTTAAAAACTCTTCAAAACTAATGTCCGCGACAGCCTCGGAGGGACCTTCACCATCGTGTCCTTCCTCCATGGCGGTGTCGACTTTATTATTATTGATTCCTGAGGATGATGCGGCCATTGTTCAGTTGATTGTTGTGATTCTAGTCAGCTTAAGTAGGCATTTGGAATCAGACTAATTTTAACAGTAACTGCGCTTATCTTAAGTAATCTAATTAATTATAGATTTACAAACTGAATTACAATTTCATATACAAAATGCTACTTAACTAAATTAGCATCCGGAACTATTTACAAATAACGCGAAACTATTGCGACTTGGTATAAATTGGAATACTGTTCTGGAACCGGCTCCACAATCTCCCACCCACTGATAAGGAACCTTATCAAACTCCTTACACTATAGAACTTATCTTAAACTAATCGAATGTTGAGAACAAGTTATCCGATAAGACATTATTTAATTAGCACTCTTAGAATTCCGACGCAAGTCACTGCTTCCTCTGGGCGTGGTAACCTATAACTAAAGACTTGTCCCGGGCTTCACCCATTACTTGAGATAAGTCCTTATCTGGTCAGCTGATGATAAGCTTTCCCAAAAAGTGCTGACCTGAGAGTGTGACCTCTTTGATTATTTTTATTCTTTAGCCAATCCATCCCAGAAAAGTTGGCCATTTGAAGTGAGCGGTGTGCGTGGGTGGGTTACGGTTTTTCTTTGTTTTCGCCATCTCTGCAGTTTTTTTTTGCTGGTTGCAAAAATGGCGAGATTATTTTTGCGACAATGGATTGTTGGAAATATTACTAAAATGGTTAGGTTAAGATTGATAACGGCAGAACTGACTGGTTATTAGTAGCCACCACATGATTTTTATTTCGTTTTATCCAACAAGTACCACAACAATAACAACGGTAAAGAAATAACTATTTTGTAACAATTAGAGTATCCCGTACAGACTCGTTCCTTGGTTCACAATAGATTTTGATATTTTTAGTGGGTTTTTGGTGCGAAGGGGGAATTTTGGCAAAAAAATTTTGCAAAAAAATGCAATGTTTAAATGGAATCTGATTAGAATGGAATAATTTGTTTGGATAAATTAAAGAAAGACTTTTTATAATTCATCCTTTGTTGGAGAATCATCATCCTCATCAGCTTCCTCTCCTTGATCTGGAGCAGCTTGTCCAAAGGATCCGTCAGTCTCTAGGAATTTGGTGAGTCCTTCCAGAGTTCGCTCACCATTGTACTCTACAATCGTGTTATCACCCTTCTTGTACAGTTTGATTGTTGGGAAGCTGTTGATTTTGGTGTGCTCTAATTCGTTGATTGTCGAGTCCATCTTGGCAACGACGACCGTGTTGTCGGAAGCAAACTTTTCTCCGAGCTGGGGAAAGAAATCAAGTTAGATTACTGTTGAAATCAATAGTTATAAAAATTGCATTGATTTATTCAACCACTCACCTTGTCGTAAATTGGAGCAAGTTGCTTGCAGTGTCCACACCAAGGGGCGTAGAATTCGACCAAAACATTCTTTTCCTTGTCAAGAGCAACTTCGTCAAAGTTGGAGGCAACCAGAACCTTGACTGGGTTCTTGTCCCAATCTTCAGGCAAGTCTTGGGAGAGGAGGTGTTGCTGGAAAATATGAATTAATCGTTAGTTATCAATGTCAACTAAAATGTCCACAATTAAACCTTATCTGCACCACCTCACCTTAAGCTTCCCTTCCAAGAAGCTCTCAACAAAGGCCTTCATTTCCTCCGCGCTGGACAGAACATCCGTGGTGGGCTTGTACTTGGCCATCTCATCCGCCAACTTGATCAATCTCGCCGCAGGTACTTCATCCTTCTTCATGCCAAAGAACTCCAAAATCCTTCCATGATCCTCGTCATCCGTGTTAATGCTCACAAAGAGAACTCGATCCTTGTAGTTCTTGGCATTGTCCTTTTGATGTTCCAAATACTTTTCATAATGTCCAGCCTCCTTGGACAAAAACATGAGGACATGGCTCTTGATTTCACCTCCAAATACTTTTTGAGCAGTTTCATGGTTGAAATCAACAATCAATGGAAGACTCTCGGCCTTGACAAACTTGGTAATGGTTTCCTCAACCAAATCCTTCTTGAGCTCGGCTCGTCCGTCGTCAAACTATTTATAATTTAATTTAATTAGCTTCTGACAAGGATAAAGGATAATGGATTGAATAATTAACTAAATTACCTTCTTGAACACGACAACAGCCTCACCATCAACCTTGTTCTCTGAAGTGATCGAAGAATCCGTCACAATGGCAAAAGGATACTCATCAACCCCATCCGCTACCTTCAAGTACTCTTTAGCCGCATCGGAAGCGTCACTCTGTCCATAATTAAATCATTAGTACAACGCCTCCTCACTAAATAACTTCCAAGTCACTCCCATTTTTCTACTCACCTTGAAAAAGCCCACAACCGCAACTGCATTGTCTTCAATAAACTTTTTAAGTTCATCCCCAGACTCCATAGTTTTGGCAGCAGGACCCGTCTTCTTCTCCAACCAACTGACAATTTCATCCCCAGTCCTTCCTCCCGAGTAGTCGATGGCCTTTCCATTCCGGTAAAATTTCAGCGTTGGATAACCTCTCACCGAGTTTTCCTCCGCCAGCTCCGACTCCTCGGTGGCATCAACCTTACCCAGTTTGATGGGTGAGCCAGACTCTTCCAACTTTTTGGCTGCTTTTACATACTCGGGAGCCAAGGCTTTGCAGTGACCGCACCATGGGGCGTCTGGAATAAGAATAAGATTGACAGTTAGTAAATTGATCAACTACTTAAAAACCCTTCAAAATCAAAGCACTCACAAAATTCCACAAGAACAAACTGATTATCCGCCAGTGCCTTGGCATAATTCCCCTTGGTAAGGACAAGGACTCCTTCATCAGTCTTAATGTCGTCGGAGGCCTCCTCCCCCAGCCCTCTCGCCACTAGGACGAGCACAACCAGTGCAAACTTGAACATGGTTTAATCTCTGTTTCTCTCTACCCCTCGCAGATAAGTACCCCTCGATAAGTGAGACCCTTGGGACGATAAGACGTGGACAACTGTCAGCTAGGAAGTGTGAAGAGTGAGTGAGAATTTTTGTGGGCAGCCGGATGATGAACTCAGAGCATGGACTGCTTGTTGGAGGTTCCATCGTGGAATGGGCGGATTGGTTGGGGCTCACAAAGACACGCCCTTGCCCACTGGTGGGGGAGTGCGGGGAGGATGTTAGGATGAGGATGTGGGGCTGGCTGAGGGACTAAATTTCTTGGATGATAAGTTTTCAGGTAGCTATAAATAATTGGAAGATTGAAGTTTTAGAAATGTTGGGTCAATTATTTGGAGGAGGATGTGTGGACGCTACATGATGGTATTTTGGTAAAAAGTTTGTATGACTTGACTTTTTTAGGACTGGAAGATGCCCTCCAGCTAAGAAAAGAGGATTTTCTTGGACAATGTTGGAGTTTATGACACTGCTAACTAATCTAGTATCCATGATAAGTGGGTAGTTTATGAGTATGAGACTAGTTTGCATGATAAAAGGTTTAGTTTGCATTTGCATGGGTGGGTGGTGCAGTTCTTTATAAAGAACAAGAATTAAGAGAGATGTGGGTGCATGCATTTTATTAATCATTTAAATGTAAGGAAATGGAGACATGACATAGTTCGGACTGAGTGTGAATGTACTGAGACTGCATTTCTAGTCAATTCATGCTAAACCGACGTGGATGAATTAATTAANGAAATGGAGACATGACATAGTTCGGACTGAGTGTGAATGCACTGAGACTGCATTTCTAGTCAATTCATGCTAAACCGACGTGGATGAATTAATTAAGGTCAGGAGAGGTGCAGGGTAAATTACAATGTGCCACGTTTAGCTCGGTTAGATTACAAGAATTGCTTTGATATCCTTCGGATGTAATTTGCATATCACATCTAGTACAAGAAAATGCATGGGAAATTGTGTGCATTTCCTTAATGCATGACTATGAAGTTTAGTGCAACGTGGATTTTATAAAAATCATTTTTTATCCAAGTCTGTCAACTGCTTGCTTATCAATGTACAATCTAAATCCTGTAGATTGGTCTGATTCATGTAATTTCCACTTATTGGGTTAAAACACTTTTTGTGAGTGATTCAATAATGATGCATCACATTCAGTTGACTAAATAATGTAATTATGTAATTCATCCCCTGAATTCGCCTCCTTCCTGTTTAGTTAGGTGTGAATTTGGTGAATTCTGGAGAAATTGCAAATATTGAATTGATACAGGTTTGTGATATGATCCTATCCAAGAGTACAGTAATTGATACCCAGATCCTATCCAAGTTTCATAAATCTGCAAAAAATAGAACAAATATTTTATGTCGACGTGCATATTTGTAACCCAGATTAATTGTTTTAATTTGACTAGTTTAATTTCCACGAATTGTTGTATTGTTTGGAAATTGATTAATTTATGGACATGGTGGTCTGATTGAGCCTGCGTTAATACGTAACACAGGAAATTATGCAGATTTTCGTGTAATAACCTAAAATATTAATAACAATACGAGGAATTGTTAAACTTTAATCCGCATGTAATCAACAATTTTCTCATCTCTTTATTTGAAGCACTTTTCCTCATAATATTATCACAAATCATTTCATAAATTCATACAACATTCTCAACAAATGCTATTCGAAGCGTACATAAATTGGGCTAACCTTTTATTTTTACGGCTAATAAATGTTTGAAATAAATAAAAAATACTCGTAAAAAATCAAACATATATTTTTAATAGAAATTCTATTCCAGAGCTTTACAAACATTCCAAGATTAGCATTTATTTTACTAGGCCTGTTCTCCATTTCTTTGGTGGGATAAATTTTAATTTATCATAAATCTTGATTTGGTTTGGTTTGTTCAAAATGCGGTGATGATTGCGTAAGTTATTTGTAGCTGATAATTGAGTATTGTTTAAAATTAGTCTTTGCAAGATTCTCGTTTCTTTCGAAGCTTCTCCTTCTGCAAGAAAAGAAAGGGGTTAGTCCAGCTCAAAAGTGTGCAAAAAATGGCAAATTCCAACGTGCAAATTCCTGCGAATCCTTACCAATCCCATGCTTTCTCGAGGTTTCTTAATAATAATGTTTTTCAACAGGCTGCGTTTTTGTTTCACAATTTTCTCGGCTTCCTTCAACTTTTCCTTTAGTAGACGCTGTTGCTCATTTCTCCAAATTGTTTTAAAATCGTTGCAAAATGGGGCCCACGTAGAAAAGAATTCCAGAACGGGGCCATCCTTTTTGGAAGGTGTGAAATCAAAGAATAGTGTGGTCGTCGTGAACCTGGAATTAAGAGATTTAGAGATAAATTAAGAGATTTTTAATTAATTTACTGGAATGTAAAGCTAAATATTGCTCACTTTAGTTTGGTGTCGTCAAATGTTTCTTCGACTTCTTTGGATTTTGATTTGGCTAATTGGAATGAAATTATTGGAATTATTGTATTTTTTTAGAATTTCAGAATTCATGCAAATTGTCATACCTTGCTCAACAAACTTTGTCATCTTGCTCTTAAACGGTTCCAAATGATCCGGCTCCGATGTATCAATTACTGTTTGCATTCTTCGTTCACATGCTAAAATTACAAGAAAACATTTCATTTAATAGTATATTTCAAATCAGGGAGATATAAGTAACTTACATTCCAATTCAGCCGTAAGATTTTTGAGTTCTCGTTCAATATCATCAAAATTAGAACACGATGCCCGTTCAATATCCGATGGTTCGGGAACTGGTAACTTGGCATCTTCCGGATTTTCCTTGCTCAGAACGCCTTCCAACTATGGTACAAATTGCAATTTACTTGTAAGACGCTTCGCAACATTTGGCCTGCAAAATTTGCACTGTCAACTCACCTCAATATATTTCATGACAATGAAGTGAAGAAACGTAAAATTATTCTCGTTAGCCTTAGTTTCCTTTAATTTCGGTAGAATCTCCAGCTTAAACCCGTCAGCTTGACCTCTTTCCCAATTTCCACCATTCATATAATTTCCATAAGTCAGGATAAGGGCGAGAAGTTTTTGGAGATCCTTGGAGGAAGTGAGTTGCTCACAAACTAGTGCCAAATTACTTAACTTGCCCTCCACGGCGGACAACGCTTCGAAATAGTTGCATTGGAAGGTTAGCGACTGGATGCGGGCTTCATAGTTGGGGACGGAGAGGAGATCAAACAAGAAGCTGAAATTTAAAAAAAAATTGTTGATCGAACTTAAAGAAATTTGTTAAGTATTTCAAAAAACGGCATCCTTACTGGTCCGGCTTATCTAAAGGAACATCAGGACAGGACTCTACGGCACATTTTAACGCCTCCGACTCATCCGGGGTCGCTCTCTGCAACCAATCCGTAATTAATTGGTGTCCATATTCAGTAAAATGTTTTTGTAATCATATTTTTCCTTACAATTTCCAAAATCTTTTCCAAAACCTCCAAATTAATGACGGACAAATCAAACTCAAATATGGCTTGTTTGACGTGTTCAATGTCCAGATTCAGACTTTTTATAAGAATCCCCACATTCTGAGACCGCTTACTATCCAGCACCTTGAGAGATTGGACTTTCACCGGCTTGGCATCAACTTTCTTGACAACCTTCTTTTCTACGACTTGACGGGAAAATAGTTTGTGGAAATCCTCCCAGTTCGCAACGGAAACTTCGGATAATGTGTCCCAAACTTTGGATTGTTTTCCGGCGTCTAGGACGTCGGCAATGTTTCCGCTGAAAGAAAGACAGAAACGTATAAATCAGAGATCTTTAAAATTAGACAGGCGGTATCATCCATTAAAAGCCCTTTTTACCGATAAATCCTTATAAGTAGACAGAGAATATTTAAAAGTCACATGAATTAGGATAAGCAAACTGCAGTCCTTACCTTGGAATAACTTCCGGATTCACGACAGCCACAGGAACTGGTGTAGGTTCCTTAATCTGAATTCGTTTCCAGTAAAGTGGTTTCATCGGCACGGACGGTGTGATGGGTTTCTTTCTCGCTTCTATTTATAATTTTAACAATGTGCAAAAAAAATTATGATTGTCTAATTTATCAAGATAACTGCGACAATTTCTAATTTGCAAAAAAAGCCTGCCAAACTTTCACACACACCAAAAAATCATGCAAAGCAAGCAAAGCACTTTTAGCAAAGTCATTAAAAACGCACCTTGCTTAACAATATTAGGTGGTGGTGGCAATGGGGCCGGACCAGATGGTCCTCCACCCCCAGGCGGAGGTGGGGGTGGAGGTGGACCTCCTCCAGGTATTGGAGGAGGTGGTGGTGGACCACCAAACGAACCTGACATTGGAGGTGGAGGTGGCGGAGGAACATAACTGGGAGGTTGTGGCGCCATAAAAGGTGGCGGTGGGGGTGGCGGCGGCGGAGGAGGTCCTGCTGGAGCAGCAGCAGCATCACCCGGAAATGGTGGTGGGGGTGGTGGTGGAGCTGTTGGGACTGAATTTGTCTTATCGAAATCCAAGTCGAGTTGTTGATTGAGATTCTAAAAAGAGAAAGCATTTTAAAGACACTCTGACAAAATCTGGGATTTTAAATCCTGGATTTATTTCCTTGTCCTTACCTGAATGTCCTGCAACGTCTTCAACTTCTCCACTTCCTGTTCCAGCTCTTCAATCCGTTTCGCATATTTTTCCAGGAGTTGAGCCGTTTCTCCACGAACAGAGAACAGATTTACTTCGTGAGCATTCTCCTTTTTATCCAGGACTTCTTTGTGTTCACGTTTTAGTCCGGAGAGAGCATTTTGAAATTCTGTGGCCATCCAAATAACAAGTCAATCAGTTAATTCATGCAAAGAGTTACCAAATCATGTAGAAGACTTAATTAAGGTTAGTCATTACTAAATCTACTAATTAAAGTCTATAATTTAAAGAGGGATTAGTCACACCTTTGGTATCTTGGTCATCTCTCGTGAGATCTATTTCACTCTCAAAATGACTCACAGTTTCAGGCACAATCCCTGGTTTAGGTAAGTGTTTCAGGGGACAGGGTTCTTGTAGAGATAGCAGCCTCCCCTTCCGTCCCATCACCTAATTAGTGACAGTTTGTTAACACCCTTTCACCGTTAATTAGGAAATAAAGCCCAAGCCGTCATTAAAAATGACTTCAATTTGTAAATTTAGAAAAATTTGAGAAGTCAATCAAGCAAAAATAAAAAAAATGCGCAGCTCTACCTGCTTCCGTGTATTTCGCACCCGCAACGCCATCCCGGGTAGGGGGCCACTGGACTGGAAGTTTTCCCGGAAGCTGGCCCGACATGGACGCCGACATTACGGAGGGTGACTCAGAATGGGTCCAGTAGTACATGAGATCCCCTCGGAAAATGGGATCTGGCGGAGAGGACGAGTCTTCAATCTGTTTGACGACACCGGCAGCAAGAAGCATGGTGCAGAAGTGGTTCGCCATTAGTTTGAGGCTGGATTGAGATTGAGATTGAGACCCTTCGAGTACCGAACTCATAAACCAGTTTAGAAGCATGGTCCCTGTTCAAGGAAATTGGAACGTTAACAACAAGATTACACAATTAAGGAAGAAACCCTCACCTTCAAATTTCTCATACAACTTAAAATCCAACTTTTCCGGAACAAACTTTGGTCTTGATGCCGCAGCCTTTTGTAGCTGCTGCTGTTCTGAGAGGGTCAGACTCGAAACTTTTCGCAGTACGTTGGATGACTCCGAGGGTGGAACGTCAGACACGGAGGCGAATCTTCGGGGTGGGACGCAATTCAGGCCTAGTCCCACGACTTCGTGGTCGCTTCCTAAAACAGGTAAAAAAAAGACAGTTGATAAACCAATCATTGTTTTTTATCTTGACAAAGGTTCCATCTCTAAAATTCCACCCACGCCGACAAACATCACAATCGCCACACTCTCCTACGGCTTGGGTACAGTTCCAACACGTTTCCAGATTTAATCCAATGTCGCCCAATCCAACACTCATTCTTGCTAATTCTTCGTCTACTCCGTTTCCTCTTTGGATCCGTATTCGTCCCAACATCAACCCTTTGTTGTCGTCTCCACTCCTTCAGCAGTATCCTCACCAGTTTGATAATCAGAGTTAACAGAACGACAGCAAAGACTACTTGGAAAAAGATTTGAGCCATTTTCACCCCCTCTTCACGAACCAAACCTCGTCGTAAGAGGTACTCTTCCCGTTGGCGTTCCTCAATCTTTTTATGTTGGACGTAGTGCTCGTATCTTTCTTCAAGGTATCTTCTACTGACGTCGTGTAATCCTTGGGGGTAAAAATCGTTAATCTTCTCCCAATAGCCGGGATAGAACCGAGACAATTCTCGGATTTGGAGGGTACGATTGTCGTTGTTGTACTTGAAGTTGAAGTCCGGTGGTGGCCACATTATTAATAGCACAGAAATTAGGACACAATTTCAGGAGTGGGTGGATTTTCGACTTTTGAAGGATTTCAAACTTGTTTTGCGATGATAAGCTCCAACGCGTTGGCATGGATGGATGGACAATTTATGCAAATTATGATAAGGGAACATTTCCTTACCCGCAAGGCACTGCTCACTAACGGTGGAGTCCTTTCTCCCCCCGAATCCTGTAGAAGGTGGTAACTCATCCTCCGGTGAGGATATCGAGGATAGTTCAACCTTCCTTTTTCTTGTCAGGGTAAAGGATGTGGTCATTGGGCGTTGAGGGTGTCCACTACAAATTATAACAGAGTTATTATAACATGATTATCATTTCTCCTGGAGAAAGTCAGGAGTGAGATAAGCTTACATGATTTCCGACGCTCCAAAACCTTTGCCTTCTTCTGTATCCTCGTCGAAGACAAGGTTCCCATTACTCTCAGCCGTGGGCATTGTCAACTGTTTCAAAATTAGCACTAAATATTATACAACAGCTAATAAGTCACTTATCAAATGAGATCCTGGTTAAGAGTTAAAAGAGTCCATTATGGATATTGAGTATGCATTATTTTACTCGCGTCATTTCCCTCTTTACAAACATTTTACGGTACAAAAATAAAACTTAAAATATCCTCAGGCAAGGTGTTTCTCCTCAAAGAAGACATGTTTACAGGATATTGTCAGACTTCTTAGCAAATGTCTTACAGTTAAACAAGTCAGCTGTAGGTGTACCAGTTAACTAATAGTTGGCTATACTGCATCTTTTTACTTAACCCTTTTTTGTCCATGTAGTAAATGTGTAACAACCCAATTTGTTGTAACCTTACCTCAAAAGAGTCTATGCTTAGTTGATCACTCTGATTTCTGAGGGTATCATCATCATCATCATGACTCCAGGCACCCACGCCCAACGCCGTGTGGTAACTTTCGGTTCCAGTGATACCTGGAAAATAGTCGGGATTAAGGATAACCATTTTGTGATGACTTTATTCCGCCCAACTCTAAAAACTGACTGATAATCAGTCACTGAGTCAAGCTTAATGACAAAGGTACGCCTTACAGACATGCTTTATTGTTATTAAGTAATGTTGAGTAATTCAGAATCACTCCACCAAATCCTTTGTATTTGTCTACCTACCCCACACCACAGGTAACAATAGTATTGTAACAATACACCCAAAAGTTAAATATGGGGAACGGATATACATTTAGAGTTAACTCATCAAATGCCAACCAGCGGAAGTCTAATTTGTCACGGTGTGTCCTAATAGCAAACTTTTTGATACCAATTTTTGCACGGTTTGAGCACAATTTCTTTTTGCAAAGACTCTCAATTTTTTCAAAGATAACTCACTTACCGTTCGTGGTCGCAGTGCGATAAGTGTCGGGCGGGTTGAGAGACTCTCCTTCAGATAAGTCGAGATCAATATCGCCATCCGTGCAGAATCTATCATCCTCTACAATGCTCAGATGGAGTTCTGGGACTCCGGAAGGTGTTTTCCCTTCGGGCTGTGGGAAGCTGCCTGGTTCAGACAACAATGAAAAAAAGTGTAAATAATCTTGGAGCTCAGGGCACAACAATGGAGTGACAGTGGATGCTTGGTAAAGTTAAGTTACAGGTGAATAGTCGTTGTTGAGGTACAGTCTCATTTTGCCTCCATAGGAAAGGTGTCATCTATTGTTTTACATTTGTCGGTGTTACAGTAAATGATAGAATTAGTTTTGAAGCTGTCTACCTCCCGTAACATGCTACACTAGTATATTCATAATATCGATTGGCAAATTTTGCAAAGGAGCAATGCGACAAACAATTAAGGAACTTCAAGTTTTGCACAAGTTTTGCACAGAATGCAGAAAGGTTGTATTTAGTGTAATGCATATTCTACTTACTAACGTTGTATTGGCAGATTTTAAGAGTTACTTTCGCAAACTAGCCAACACACGCCAAACCTAACGCCGACGCTAACTGAGTGACTCATGCCTCCATTACTAACTGCACCTGTTATGACTCACTCAAATTATTGACACTAGTAATTTAGCAAATGTGTGCATTATCATCCTTAATTAAGTAATTAAGTCACTTTTACCTTTCGTCGGAGGAGGTGGGGCTGGCCTATTCTTTAAACTTTTTCCAGGCACTCCTTGTTTCCCATCCAGTATCACATTTCCCTTCTTATCCTTACTCCCTCCTCCACTCCCACTCTTCTTCCCATCCTTATCCTTCCACCCAGTTTAAATGTGTCCCTCTGCGAGAGAGCTACCGAAGACGGTGACGACCCAGACATGGTAATAATTGACCATGAAGAAGAGAAAGTGGAGAAAGTCTCTCCTTGCACCGGGATCTTTTTCCAGGCACTCCTTGTTTCCCATCCAGTATCACATTTCCCTTCTTATCCTTACTCCCTCCTCCACTCCCACTCTTCTTCCCATCCTTATCCTTCCCCCCTTTGGCTCCCTTATCCTTTCCCTCCTTCCCAGCCTGATTTCCCATTCTCCTCTCAACCGAATAAAGTGACACCAACTCAGGTTCCGAGGGAGATGAAGCTAGCACACTGAAAACGTGTTCTGCACTAGTTTGTGTAAGTGTTCTCCGATGACCACAGAATGACAGAGTTTCCTCGACATAAATCACGGAAGGATTCCGTCGCCTTTTGACCCATTCTGCGGCAGAGTCTCGTCCATCCGGCGATAAATTGACACTGTTTTTAAGACACTCTGTACAAGGGATCAAGTAGTAATAGTGACCACTCTGTTGGCTACTAGTTGATCGACTACCAATACTGTCACTGAGACTGACTCTAATAGACGATGGTTGGGCTTGATGATCAACTTTATCTAGTCCAAGTAATGGATACTCCTCCCTCCAAAATTGCCAGGAATTAAATTCATCCCGTTCTGGAGTGCTATTGCGTCTACTGGAAGAAGAATCCGAAGTATCTGAGCAAGACGATGAACAACTAGCCACAGGATAGGATGCAGACCTTAATTTCTGGATTTGAAACTTGTGTCGGAATTTGGAACGTTTACTCCTTCCTGAGACAGTACCACCTTCGGAAGTTGGAGTTGTAGATGGATCCAATAGATGTGGAGGAAGATGTGGGTGTGGCAGTAGAGCTGTCTAGCTCCGGAAGGAATACAGAGTCTTGTAAAAATGTCGGTGGGGATGAAGAAGCTAGGTCACGAGTATTATTGAGTAGCTGTGACCCTGACCAGTCCTTATTCCTAGCGTTGACATCGTTAGAAAATAGTTGGTCCTGTTCTGGACTGCCTAATCTTGCAACTTCGCTCCCTTTTTGGTAATCTGCAAGTAAACTTTCTCCACTGCTACTGGAATAGTCGTCGCCACCAAGGATGGTTATGTTGAGATTAGGATTCCCTCGATTATCGACTCGATAAGCACGAGATTCCTGGTGAGTTTGAGTCTCCTGGTATGGGTGAAAGTGACAAGTTTAGTGGTGGTGGTCGTGGAGAAAGTGGAAGGAAACCATCTGACTGGGTTTTCTTTCTCCCGGTGCAAGGAGAGACTTTCTCTTCTTCATGGTCAATTATTACCATGTCTGGGTCGTCACCGTCTTCGGTAGCTCGCTCGCAGAGGGACACATTTAAACTGGGTGGAACATTTAGGAAGTCGTCCAAGCTGTGGGTGTAGCTGGCCGTGGGAGAGTCTTCTGAGGAGAAGTAGTGTTCGGAAGTGGTTGGAGAGGGAGTGGCGTTGTTGTTTGGCTCTTTAATGGGTGTGGTTGGATTTGACGCAGGGTCCGTGGGAGAAAGCGAGTCGGATGACTTGGTGCTTTTGAATAGGTTTCGAAACATTGCGATGGATTTGGAGCGGTTACTCGGCTAAATTTTGGGAGTACAAAAAATGAATTTTAAAAATTGTTTGCATTAAATTGACTCGTATTCCTGTAATTTTAGGCGAAATTTGATGTAATTTAAATTGATTACAAGTAATTAGCAAAGGTTCTATGGAAAAGCGGTACCTTCTCAGTCAGCGACATTATTCCGCGACGTATGGCGTTGTAAGTTGTAGCGACTTCGGCTTCCCTCCCAGGAAATAGAATTAATATTACACTTTAATTAAAACTTTACTACCACAACTGAAAACTAACTAAATCACTAAATACTACCAACAACTTGCACCCTGACCAAAACAAAGCTCTCCAACAATTGAGCACATTTCCAACAATGCACCCTTGTATTTGACAGCGTCTTAAATGAATCTATTTAAAACCCAATGCAAATAAATCACATCACTGAAATATCACGCCGTGAAATATTGTTTCATTCCGCATTTGCATAATTCATGCAACTTGAGTCCCATTCAAAACAAAGAGTTTCAAGAAATCAGACAAAGATTCCATTATTCACCCTACATCACCTCACGACTTGGTTGAACAATGCAATGAAATTTCGGACATTATTTTATTCGATTAAAGGAATACACGGGGATAAAACAGCACCCTTTAATATCACGGGTTGTGATCTTTAGAGTGTAATTTTACATTGTGCCAATAATTTGCAAAAGTTGACTCCTAACCAAGGAAGAGACAGAGCTTGTAAATTACAAATTGTAATGAAATGTCAACTCCAATCCACAACGTAAATGTTTGCCCTGCAAACTTTGCAGATAAAGATAACAAAACAAATAAATGTTTGACATACCAGTGCATGGCATGGCTTGGTCACTTTGAATATGCAAATACTATATTTGGCAGAGTAGCCTCTTCCTGGCAAACATGTCAATTAGAGAGAAATGTCTTAACTTGCACTATGATAAGTTGCTACCGTCAAAAATTTAGAGTTATATGCAAATGCAAAGAGATCCAATAGATGTGTGAATTGCAACTAGTAAGGTATGACAAAAATGGCAAGGATTTTGTACTATTTGACTAACTGACCCATGATTCGATATGAGATTGTAGAGTCTCAATTTCTACAGATTAGCATTGATTGAGATTCCTTTGGGTGTCGACCACAATGGTTGTGGGGATAATTTGTTTTGTCGTAGGTGTGGATTTTATAGAGGTAGGTCTATCAAAGTGATGCCAACAATGAACATTCAAAAAAAGAATGAGGAGCCAACCAGGTAATAATTTGTGACAGGTAAGGACTGATTCAATAATTTGGATTTGTGGTGGGGATGATCTGATTTGATGACAATTACCATTCCATAAACAATGAGTGCAAGTTTTAAGTTGGATGATATCCAGTTTCATTGCAAGGTATCAAAACATAGGTTTTATTAATCTAATTGGTGATTTAAGCAAAGGTTTAACAACCTTGTTACCAAGAAGTAGATATGTCTGTATATTACAGATTATATAACACCAGTGTCACCAGTCCATAAATAATATTACAAAAATTTGATGGGAACGAAAAAGATTTAGAGGTTCAGCCTAATTAATAATATCCAAAGATAATTAATACTCAAAATCACACCAACACCAGGAGAATAATAATTATAAAGCGGCCGATTCGACTAGGACCAATAAAAATTAAAGAAGAGGAATTCAATTTACAATAGTTAGTTGCGAATGGACAGTGTAATTTAAAGGATTTAAAGGTACACATTTTCAACGCCTTGGCACACGGTTCTTCTCACTTATTCCGGAAGTTGTTGCAGTTCGAGTGGACCTGGATCCTTTTGAGGCTGAAACTGCTTTCCGGCTTCGTCCAGATTGTTGTCCGGAACTCTGAGATGGGTCCACATTCTCGGATTCATTGTCCCCGGAAAAACTATTTTCATTATCTTTTCGGGGTGGTTTCAATCTGGAATTAAAAATGAGGTTTGAAAATACTACCCACAACATTCGGCCGCAAACAAAGATAATAAATCTTACCGGATATGTGTTGCTTGATCCCTAGTAGGAGGTTCCACAAGGTCCAGTGGAGAAAACAAAAAGAATTGGTGGGACTTTTTGCCCTGAGCATGAACCATCAAAGCCTGTTGGCTAGCTTTTCGATTGAAAGCATCCATAAATACATCAAATTCGTCCAACATGTAGAAAGGACATTCCATCACTTGCCAAAGTGAAATAATGAAGCAAATTGTTGAAAATGATCTCTCCCCTCCAGACAATCCCAAAGAATATTCTTGAAGAGTTTTCCTGAAAAAGTTGAAATGAATTAAAATTGTGACCAGATTCCAGACTCCAATCACTTACTTTGAATTCCTGTCATTGTCAACAATAGCTTCATTTGTGCGTTTAGATGAGGAATTATCGGGGCAGATGAAATAATGGAGTTGTTGTTTGTCGTGATCAATCAGCATTTGCCCCTTGTACCCACGCTGCTCAACCAATCTTGTAAACATGTAAGTAAGTCCGTTGGTGATAGAGATGCGTTTTCGAAACAGAAACGTTATTTGTGAATTGACAACTCCTTTTAGCATCTATAAAGAAATGAATAATTCATGAATAATAAAAAATTTCGTTGCTTACACAGTGTAATTGATAAGATGAAGGCACTTACACAAAAAGACGACTGTAGAGGTCGGAATTCTCTGATTTTTTCATTCAGTTCTTTCAATTTCTTCCCGTGATTACGTTTAAGTTCTGCAGTATCTCCGATATGTTTTTCCAGCGCAGCCTTTTTCACCTTGATTATTTCCACTTCTTTCTTAACGGCGGCGGCCGACCTTCAAAGGAACACAAGTCAATGATTTAATAGTCAATTCCTAATATTTCCTAGTCTGTACCAATTTACCTGGTCGTTTCAACCTTATCTCCAATGTCTTCAGCTTGTTTTAGCTTTCGTTGAAATTCCCTTTCACATTTCTGAAAGCTTTCTACGGATGGTTCTTTAGCTTTTTGAATATCTTGAATCTTTCCCTTGAGCCGGTTAATTATCTATAAAAATATTAGAAGCAAAAATTAATTTACAACCCTCACGCTAATCAATTTATCAGTGATAGAATTAATTGTCTATTAACCATACCTTTTCTAAGCGTTGTATCTCTGTCAGTTTCGCTTGTCGCTCTGCTGCACCCCCGTCAATCTTTTTTTGCAACTTGACAATGTGAAATTGACATTCTTCTTTTTGATTTTGAATTGCCTCAATTTTGTTACTACTCTCCTTCATTTTCTTATCCGCTTCCTCATTTTCAGCCGCAATACGTTCCAGAATGCCGTTCAAATCGCTTATTTCCTCTTCCTATGCGTCGACGAAAAATTCAAATGGTAAGCAATAGCAAAAGAACATTATATAACATTACATAATAACATTATAACATTATATAACATTATTAGTAAACTTACATGAGAAGCAACGTCAGGTTCCACATATTTCTTGGATTCATTGTCTCTCAAAGCTCTATCAATCCCAACAAGGTCATTTCGTTTCCGCTCCTGTAGAGACACCATCCCATCATATTTCTTTCGTAAGTCTGCCTCTTCTCTTCGCTTCTGATTCAGGATTGGTTTCAACTCTTCAACTTTTCCATGTAGCTCGTCCACTTCCGCCTTGAGGCCTTCAATCTGTGCCTTTTTACTCGATTTAAGGAACTGAGTTCGAGTATCTTGGCCATAAATAGCTTGAGCAGAATATGAAGGAGCCGGTAGGAATCTATAGAACTCAAGCGTGTAGGCATGTCTGGTACAGGATGGAAATTTGTTTCTATCCTTCATAACTTGGGCAGCAGCCTGGTTAGATTCAAACATTAAAGTTCCTTCTGCATTTACATAGTCGACGAGTCCATTCACTATGACGGGATCATTGTTCTCCACTTCCAGAAGATCCAGCAAGGTTGGGACGCCATGGACTCTCGCAATTCCATTTCTAAGGTCGTACACCTTGTCACTGAATTGATTCACTTTGATTGACGGCCAATGGGAAGAGGAAATGCTTTGTCGACCACCGTATTGAGAGTTGCCTCCTGCATATGCTTCTTGGATGTACCGTTTGAGTAGTATCAGGTCCTGATTGTTGTTAACCTTGAAATTTAATTAATTAATTATTAAAATCATGGCTCGAAAGACAATTGCCTAGATATTGCCTATATTGGCAAAGATAATAAATGATTTAAAGAACTTTAAGAGTACCTACCATGAACGAGGTCAGGAAATTTTTGGATTTTAGGATGTATTCTACAATCCCAGAGAACTTTGGATTCTTAACAGTAAGAGAAGCTACAATAGGTCCTCGTGGAGGTTTTGAAAACTTTCTCAAGTTTGTATTAATCTTAGTCATCAGCATTTCCATGTTCCTTCCAAAAATTGCATACTTGTTAGCACCCGAAGCCTGAAGACTACTGAGTTGTTTCCTTCTTGATTCATATCTGTTGTGACAAGTTTTAAATTCATCGTCGATAGCATTTGTTTCTGCTCTAGCCGCGTCCACCCCGTGCATAAATTGGGCACAGTCCCGGCGTAGTGACTGCAACTCTTCTGTAACTTTGCTTTTTTCCTCGGCCAGAGTTTCTTTTGTGGTTTCATATTCCCTTATTCGTCTTTCCTTGTCCGCTTGTGAACTTGATCTCATCTTTTCCAACGCGACTTTAACATCATTCAGCATTCGTTCTTTACGCCGGGCTAAATCCCGATTGGTTTTAATAGTTGCTTGGTGTGATGTTACATCCTTTTGTACAGTGTTTATCTCTTTGCGAGTGGCTTCGAGTGAGTGTTCCTTTTCCCGAATTTTGTTTCGTAATTCATCCATTTGATCCAATCCTGGTTGAAGTTCATCTTGAACTTCTCTTTTCTTTTCAACAGCCGAATCCAATTGATCCGTACATTTACCGACGGCATCTTCATGGCCATCTACTTGCTGCTGTAAATTATTTAGTATCTTCTCTTCATCATTTGCAAGTGCCCAAACATACTCCAGACTCAGTTCGTCAATCTTCCGTGTCACACTGGAAAGATTCTCGACCTCTTTCAATTTTGCTTCAATTTGTTTCACTTCCGTCCGAAGGTCACTGAGAAGAGCTCTTTGACTATTCAAATTTCCTTCACTTATGGCAATAGAAGTTTTGGAGTCGTTCATAAGTTCGAATAATTTTTTCAGTAGTGTCCCCTGCTGAAATAGTTCATACTTGTCTTTAGGATCCTTTGTTCGGAGAAAGTTTTTGGCAACTTCTTGATTCAAAATGGCAACAGGATTGTCCAGCTGTATGTTAAAGGCAGACAGGATATTGTCCAGCTCACGTTTCTTCAATTTTCGAATCTTTCCAATGCCTTGTAGACGATAAGTTGAAGTCCCATTTCGAGAAATTGTTCGTTCAATCAGTATTTCTGGTCCATACTTTGCCATCGGTAGAGCTCCATTGTTTACAAGAACCACCTCCGTCCTTGCATAGTCTCTACCTTTCTGTATTAAACTGGGAATAGAATTTGTTCTTGATGTAACAGAAGCCTTTGCTCCTAGTCCGATAAGCAATGCAGTCAACAGAGCAGACTTTCCGGAACCATTCTCTCCCGTGATGAAATTCAAGTTGGAATGCCACTCTTGATGAAATCCATTATGACACATGAAATTGTACATTTTAATACTTTTCAAAATTCCGGAGCAAGAGTCCACCCCCTGTTATCAAAGCAGAAGACAAATCATATAAATTTTCTTATTATTTCCCATAGCAATCCAATAGCTTAATTTAATTACTCACAATATTACTCTTTAGTTTCCGAACTTTTTTCCGGAGTTGTGAAAAACCTCTGGGAATTTGACTAGATACACTTTCTGGATGGACTGGCGACTGTGGCGACACTGGTTTGTGTCTTGGTACGTTTCCTGGGTCGTTGCAGGTCAAAGTCAGCATCGTCCTCTTCAGTGTCCTGAGTCTCTTCGTCAGTATCCTGAAGGTCCACGGGTTTCGAGTAGATGGGATCATCACTTTTCCGTTTTCGACCGCTACGCCGGGTCGTATCCTTGATGGAGTTGTCATCCCCTCCGTTAGGAGTGGGTTCTTCAAGGATAATATCTTCATCCGGGCCGGTGTTTCGGCTTCGTCGTTTTCGTGGCGGAGGCATGTCCGAGATTCTTGGAGATGATCTCCTACACAATTTGTATAAGACAAGTTGGCTGTTAACTGTTCCTTTCTTATCAGTAATTAGTTAATTAATTAGTAATTAATTAATCTTACCTTAACTTCTCTGCTTGTTGGTCGTGCAACAATCAGCCGAATCGTCTGCCGAATAAAATACCACCCCTGACCTTAATTTGATAAGAAATCGCCCTCTTCCTTCACTCAAAGATGAATGTGGCACCCCCACGTCGGACTACTTATCCAACTAGAGGTTATCCATTGCAGATAAATAAATTACTTGAAAGATAAGACCCTCTCCGTTGAACGTCCGATCGAAGGAAAGTTGAAAATGAACTGAAGTCACTGGTTGGTGATGGTGGTCCGTTTAGTTTCCAGTTTGCCCGCTCTCTACTCCCTCCCGCCCCAATTCGGGATCCTGTCTCTTATTTCGAGTTTTTAATGACTTATCCGCTTTGGATAAGCAAAGTTTTGATAAGCAACTCAACTCTGGTGTAGATACGACCTTATCTAGTTGACACAGCATAAAGGATGCTGCCGAATGTGAATGAAATGCGGGTGAAAATTGGTCAGAAAGTTGCAATTTACAACTTGCAAAATTGTTCTGAAAATAGACACCGTTTTTTATTCCAATATTTATCTGCAACAGGTAAAATTGGATAACTACGTGATAACATCTAATCAATATAGGAGATAAGGATGAGGACTGGGCAGCACGACTTGTGCTGATACGTGGCAGGAGAAATTACAACTCGTAAATCATGTTTACTACTAAAATTCCGCTAAATTATTCGGATAATTTGTGAATGTTTAAGCTTGATCTGATGGGGTTTCATTGTATTTCACAAATTAAATTATAACTACCTTTTGTATTTGGCATAGCATACACCAAGTAAATTATTTATGGCTGAGGTACTGGAGACTGACTCGTACTTTTAACTGCACTCTTGAATTTAATTAGTAAACGTTGGTCGATGCTGCATAAGTCATAAGGGTGAAAAGTGTTTGATTGGTTTCTAAAACGGCTCGGGCATCGTCCAGCCAATCTTTTGCTACTTCTCGGGGCAGACCTGGAAAATAAAGTTGATAAGAACACTTTCATGAAAAATATTCTAATTGATCGTTATACGAACCAGTTAGTGTATTTAAAGTAATAGTAGCTTCCAGTAATTCTCCCCGTTTTAAATGGAACGCACTACGGTCAAGAATTTCATAAGTTTTTGTAGCAGTTTTACGTTCTCCATCTGAAAATTAGTTAGTTATAAAGTTTATAGATATAGTCCTATAATTGATTGCAGTTAATTAGAAAATTTACCACATCGAGCAATCATCGCAGATTCCAAAGACCCCAGCGCATACTTCCACAAGCTTAATTTTTCCCCATCCTTCAAAATCATGGTTCGTCGGCAAGTTGGCTCCAATTTGTCGAAAAAGCGTTGCTTTAAATCTTCAAAACTAGTAACATTTTCAGGCAGACTGAGGATTAGTTGAGAAGCAAACTGGTCATCGTTGAAATCTTGAACCATGTCTCCTGAATAAGTAATAAACTTGTTTCAAATTCTTGAATAAGAAAGTCCAATGCGAATGACGTCAACATACCTTTATTGATGGAAGAAGGTTGAATAGTAGAATTATCTCCGTAATACTGCGCGTAGTTGACCTAGAAAATGGTACAAATGTTCATCAGCATCAGTTTTCGTTCATATTTCTATTAACATTTAGTTGCCTGCCGTTGATACTCACCTTGCTGAACAAAGTATTGCAAGTTGACCACAATTTCCTCAATTTTTGCGACTTGGCATTCATATCTTGTCGGGCTGTGTTTAAAAAACAATTACGATTTGACCCAGCTTGGATTATTCGCAAATAGGTTTTTTTGAATGTTTTAAATACCTTCGATTCCTTGCTCAATCGCTGCAAGCGCAGCCGAGGCTTGGTTATATTTTGCTTGTAATTCAACAACTCTTTCAGCCTCAACTATTTTATCTTGTTGCTTAATCCTTCGCTCGTACTCTGATTTCAAGACATCTATTTTAGTATCAAAATTTTCTTGATAGGCGAGGGCCTGAAGAATAAAGGAAATATAGTTATCTAATTCAACGAGAGTTAGGATAGAAATGAACTAAACTAACTTACCTGTCTTTTAAGCGCACTGACAATCTCTCTTTCAAATTGTTCTCGTAGATCAGTAGCCATCTATAAGAAAAACATCGTAAAATTACAAAAATTGTCTTTCTAGATGTAACAATAATTAGTTCTCAAACCAACACCACGCCCACATTGGCCAAACGTTGACTAACCTTGTGTCGCTGCATATGTTGATATTTAGCAGTAGATTCATTATCAGCTTTTTCACTGGCTAAGGAACTGGACGTTAACATCTAATAAACACGACGTACAAAAACATACTACTAATTAATAAATTAGTATATAAATAGTACACACAAATGCCCAATATTCAAGTTATTATTAATGCAGAAAGCGCAGTAAAGCTATAAATGTAAGGAATAGAGTAATGGATAAACGAGGAAGCGTTACAATGTATATTTTATTGTTTTGCATACATAGCGTGCAAAGTGATTGTTAATACTGCACTGAAAATTACAATGAGAATTTAGTATACATTGTTACATGCATTATAAAGCAAGGTTTTGTCAGAATAAGCCGTCAGATTAGAGGAAGGAAGATCGTTTCAGGAAAGAGAGGTACAAAAATTAACATTTGTTGCAGCTACCACCAGCACCATCACCCTGAAAAGTAATAAGGGAAAGCAGGAAAAGGTAAAACAAGTTTTTGTTAAGAAAGCAAAGGGTAGAATGAATCATTTCGTCCATAAGCTTAATTTTAGGTTATCAATTAGGTTAGCTAATCACCTTGCAAGCAATTTAGCATAAAGTCGATTGAAGCCTTTCGGGCACCTGCCCGGTACACACCTGAACTTGGGCGAGCTCTTTTTGAATGCGGATCACTTTCTTGTATGCGTGAGTAATGACCATGGTGCATTCATTCTGGGTGAAAGTGTCCTTGCAATCGGCAGATGTGGCAATGGAATCCAGTTCGGCCTTATAAAAAATAAAAGCAGATAGATCGATTTCGTTACTTTAAAAATATAAATTAAATGCCATTGTATTATACCTTGAGGTCCCGTCGGAAATCTTCAACAACATTTCGGTATTGTTCAACAAGTCTGGATTCGCTCTGGACGCATTCCATTTTTGCCTTCGCATTCGTAAGTTCCCGTTCAGCACACATGAGAGCTTCTTCAGCCGTGATGAGCAAAGGATTGCATGACGTGTATTTGCAGGCCTTGCCATTTTCAATCACTTCTCGAAGACGACACAGGAGTTCCCAAGCACATTTTCCCTTTTGAATGGCTTCTTTGACCTAGAGGGCATCCACAATAGGTTTAGCAATCTAACTATAATTATTAGTATTTTGCTAGCCTGTTACTTTACCTTTTCGCATCGTTTCAAAGCAGTTGTCGTAAACGTCACACCAAACTTCCTCGAAACGGGGTGACTCCAAATTATCTTCTTCAATGGCACAGTAAACTTTATCCATAAATTGCTGGATAAGTTCTGTGGCTTCACAGTAAGCCTTCAATGCGGATTCGGTGTACTCGATTGCCTTGGGTTTGACATCCTTCAAAGCTTTTTCTAACTCTTGGTTAGCCTTAGCTATCATTTCCTCTTCTTTGTCCATCTTTCGAAGACAATCGCTGTCGCCGCCTGATAATAATAAAATATAAATTCAATTAAAAACGGCAGGACATTATAATATTATCAGCAACAGCAATGTTATAACAATTAATTACTCACATTTCCGTTCGATACAGTCATTACAATCTTCTGCGCAATGGGCTCTAAAATTGAAAATATCTCATTAATTTTAATCCGTTTAGTTCAAATAACACAATGAGCAGAAAGTAGGTGGCTAGCAGCAGCAGGAAACCAAAGGATAAAGGATGAATTGATAAGGTAAAGCAGTTATCATAAGCTAAGGTAGAAAGAACCAAGTTACCAAGTTATTTTGTAGGAATGAGACACACTAAAAAGGTCAAGATTAAATGGCACACAAAGCAAAAAAGCAAGGTAGAAAAATCGGCAAACTATTATTTCAAGTTATGTACTCTTTCTGATGACACGAGCTGACTTGAGGTGTCTCTTGTTTAGGTTTAGAACTAGAAGTTGTTTTACTAGCCGCAATTCCTTTGGTTTCTACTTTTGGCGAATCCTTCAAACTCATTTTGTTAGAAGGGACCGCTTTCGGGGTCATTCCTAACGTATCCTGAACCCACGTGTATGCATTATCCCCCCAAATCCTGCCTTCCTCTGTCTGAGTATAAGCAAAGGCTGCACCACCAATGCCCAGAGCTGCGGTACCAATCGCCATCAACCAACCCTTTCCTTTGCCGGATCTAAGGCGTCAAAAATTATCAATTATCAATCAAAAAGTCAATTATAAAATGAATTAAAATTAATATATAAGTAAAAATTCATTCGTACCCTGATCCTTGTTGGTGCGATGCAAATCCACGATTCCAGCTATCAAATGACTTCAGAACGCAGCCTCGGAATCCATGCCTGTAAGACACAAATGAATTAGCGCCCCAAATGACAAGATAATTACAATTTCCGTCATTTCTTCAACAACTCACCCATTTTCCTGATGTTTCCTCTGAGAGTGCAATAGGGTTGGAAAACGAGCCCCGGATATCATTCGGATCCCAGCGGACTACAATAAAGAAAGATATCACATCACATTAATTTCATGGTTGTTAAACGCCAAATTCCAACAAATCTAAAATCTCACCTGAAAATTTCGAAAGGGAGCAACAGCCATTGCCCCACGAGCCCCAAACATTCTGAGGGCCACCATAATTCCTCTACGACTTGACCTTTTGACCCTTATTTGGAACCTTGACTAGATCAAACCTGGTTAGTGAGGGAACGGCGACACGACCGTGTTGAAGATTGGGTGGGGTTGAGTTTTAGTTTGAAGTAGAGTTGTCGTCGTCGGTGAGGAGGAGTGGAATTTTCTGGAACGGACAAATTTTGAAAACTTTCAAGATTCAAATTTTTTATTGGATTTGAAAATAGTCGTTGTCTCAACAACTGCTGTTTATCTTACCACCGTCGCCCGGATAAGGCAGTCTTAGCGAGGCTTATCCTGGATAAGCTATCAGATAAGCCAACCCTTATCCTAGAACAATTTTTAAAAATCAAATAATTATGATTTCTAGTTTCTCCGGTCGGTGGTAAGGGCCGGGTTAGGATTTGATTGGAGGTGTGTAAAATACAAGTTGAGAATTTTTCTATCTGGCACCAAAATCCAACAAAACGATCCCAGCCAGCATGCTCTCACCAGTGCCTGAGTCTCCTCCGTATTGCTGGGAAGAGTTTTTGGAAGCTAAATAAAATTAATTATTTAATTTCTTGTAATTCACAAAAATTTCATGAAATTTCGAAATAAACAAGGGTTCCTCTCATAAACTGCGTCTGATAAGCTATCTAAGATAAGGCACTTGGTTAAGCGATCTTTGATCTTGGTTAAAATAATGAAGGAAATGATTAATTACGAATGTTCACTTAATTACTTTGTGTAACTCTTCCTCCACCAATTAAATGCATCACCGTGGACAAGTGGTTACACCCATAAAATCAGAACAAGTTATCCACCTAATAGAAAGAACTAGAAGGAAGAAACGTTGTAAAAGGACGATAAGCTTAATATTATTCAGTTAAGTGTTAGTTTTACCTTATCATCGATAAGAATAAGAATATGCTAGCCCGCAAGAAATCGCGACAATCCTCCCGGGACGACAGTCTAAATCTTAGTGGGAGCAGCAGCAGTAGCAGCATTATGTCGAAATCTAAAGGAATTTCGCCCTCGGCGTCGTCCTCCTCTCCGTATTTTGTGAAGAGGGAGGAATCTACCTTACCTAATAAGAAGAGAGCTCCATCCATCGGGAGTGGGGGGCGG
Source organism: Folsomia manolachei (assembly GCA_036491905.1). NCBI lineage: Eukaryota > Metazoa > Arthropoda > Collembola > Entomobryomorpha > Isotomidae > Folsomia > Folsomia manolachei. The sequence continues at coordinate 2,674 of JAAXNX010000134.1, read as the reverse complement.
AGGTCGATTAATGAAGCTAGAGCCCCACCCAGTCAGAGTGAGGTTCTCGACGCCATCCTGCCGGGGATGAAGGGGTCACTTTTTAGTCCGGAGGTTAACAATTTGACCAAAGCTAAGGAATTGAAGAGACTCCTGAACTGTTTGGGGGATTGGGGAAGCATTAATGTGAGTAATTTATAATATATATAATATAATTAATTGGTAATTAATAATTGGATTTTGTCTTTACTTTCAGGACCAAGTCATGCTGAAGCTTATCGATAGTTTGAAGCAGAATGTGGAAGCTTTGGACGACAAAATGTCGCTGTTGGTGTCACAAACTTTGGTAATAACTTTTAAATATTTAGATGTCTTCAATGAAGACTTCATCATGTATTCAGAGATGTCGAATATTTCTGAAATATTTATGATCGTTTCATTGCAGGACGCAAATTGGTGTTCTCGCTCCCCCAAGGTGGTCAAAGGGTTTGAAGAATTTATCTCGGAACTCTTAATTATTCGACCCTGCTACTCTGGAACTGTGTTGCAATCTTTGATTCGTAAATTTTTACCTCAAATCATGGAACAACCTCAAAATCCGGACATTGTCAAAGGGGACGATCAAAAAATGTTTGATGTGGCACATTGCAATTTAACTAGATTACTGGAAGCATTTCCGATACCGAGGTTTGCGTTTTGAGCCATTTTTTGGATAAGAATGGGATTGAGAGTGGTTAATAAATGTTATAATTGGTTACATTTCAGAATGAAGGATAGCTGCGTAAAAACAATGGGAAATATTTATCCATTTATGGGAAGGCCGGCTTATATGCATTTTTGCTACGTTCAAAATTTAATCAAAACCATTTCCTATGCTCCACAAATTACTTGCCAAATTCTACATTTATGTATTCACAAGTAAGTGATTTAACTAATTGTGTAATGGTTGCTTTTGATAATTATTTACTAAAATATTTTGACCTCTTACTAGGCTTTGTCGAATAGATGTCAATATACCACGCGAGGATTCTGAACAGTTTAGCGAAGTGATAGCCGACTCCATTTTGGAGGAGGAACAAATTAAATCTGAAACTGGTGGGAAACGTATCCCAGTAAAATTGGATACCCGAGAAGTTATCAACTCAATTGTTTTGCGATCCAATTTAAACCCTCTCGTGAACATTGTTGACCTTTGCTTATCACTTGTGTTCCAATGTGTGGAAGACATTGTTCAAACTAAAGAGAACTCGGATGAAGAGGATTTAGCAAACTTTTATGATGCGCTTCTTTCCACGTTTGAAACTGAAATCCTTCCAACATTTGGAGTTAATCATGTCCAGTTCCTCTACTTTTACTTGGTTAGCACTCGGCCGGTTTTTACAAGGAAGTTTTTAGAGTTTTTATGGAAAAAGGCTACAAACGTCAACACTCCTGCCGTGATTCGAATGCAGTGTATGTCTTACATTAGTGGGGTCCTGACGAGATCTAGTGTCGTATCCGTGAAGTAAGTTTCAAAAGTAAAGATTTAAAAATAACAGGCTTATAATATGAAAGTTTCCTTACTTTTCAGGGTTCTTAAACGCTGGTTAAGCACATTAGCGGAATGGGCAAATGCCTACGTCGATCAGCGCGTTAAAAGTTCACACTGGTCAAGTGTTAACGTCCAAACGCACGGACCATTTTATGCCGTATGCCAAACTATATTTTACGTTTTTGCCTTTCGAAATAAGGATCTTGTTGGGAGTAGAAAATGTAAGGACATTTCTATCAAGTTTGCAAATAATTTTCGATTCATTACCTAAAACCCAATTTTTAATTTAGGCACCGCTTTCACTGGAACGTTAAATCTCGGGAGACTCGTAACCTGTGATTTAAACCCTCTCAAAGCTGTAATTCCTCCAGTTGCGGTTGCATTCGTGAAAGCTGCTCATGTTCATCAAATTTCTTACTGCCAAACCGTTCTGGAACGTAATCAACGTGCAACTATACCCACGGCTGTTCGCGACTCGTTAAATGTTTCCACAATGGACAGTATTGGACCGGATAGCAATGTGTTGGAAACATTCTTTCCATTTGATCCCTTTGTTTTGCCGAGGTGGGTTTTTGAAGTGATTCTGTTTTCATTGTTATGAATTTAAATAATCATGTTACTGTTTAATTGTATATTTTACAGATCTAAAAAGTGGATTGATCCAACATACAAAATATACGAGCCATATTTACCTGAAGTAAAAATTGAAAAGTCTGACGCCTCTCCGTCTCGACCGGACCGATTTTCCGATGAAAATGATGACTCAATAGATATGGAATTAAGCACAAGTTTTAAAGATGGAGGGAATTGTTTCCATTTTATGGCGAGATTAATGGACTCCTCTGATAATAGGGATGACCTCGATGACTCTATGGACGATTCTTAATATGTAGGCTATTAATGTATTTGTTTTTGTCATTCGCCGCCGGCAATTGTAACGAGTTCAGAATTTTTTATCCCCTAATTGTTTCGTAATTACCATTTCTTTCGTTTCAAGAAATACCATGCTATTAGGTTTATTATTATTATTTGTAGCCTGTAGTATTTATATTTTACGGAAACTCGTAATAAAAATCGGATACAAATAGTAATTGGGCCAATTGCATTGGCAGTATGTTCCTTGTTTTATTGAATTTGATTTATTATCGCAAAAATGTTTGTGCC